>JAJLSH010000204.1:162497-199655 GCA_030567475.1 Ambrosiozyma angophorae | reverse complement strand
AAAAAAAAACGAATAAACGAATAAATTTACCAATAAATTGGAAATTCTTCATCAATGTCAGATGCCCAATTACTTATACCATGTTTAACATCCCAAACATTTTGTAAACCAAAAGTTTCTTTTAAATATTTAACAGATAATTGGGAATCTCTACCAAATCTACAAATAACATAGATATCTTCACCTAAATAACCTGGTATAATATCATCTAAATTATCAATATTTTTTAATTTTAAATAAGGAATATTAATTGAATTTTTAATCGAACCTATTTGATATTGTTCAATTGGTCTAACATCAAGAACAACAGGTCTTAAATGTTCACCATCTTCATTATCATCATCTAGATCATCGCCTGCCTGAATTGATTCTTTATTTGAATTTATTATAATTTCATTCAATTCATTTACAGTAATTCTTTCATCATCATTTAAAATATCATAATTAATTGAACCACAAAATTCATTATAATTTAGTTCACCAGATTCAATTAAATCTTTTGTGATAATTGAATTTTCTTTTGAACAAACTTTACATTTAATTGATTTATTTCTCATTTTAAATGTACGTAATGATTGATTTGGTGAATAACCTGAATATAATGATAAAAATGGTTCAAATTTTGAATTATTCTGATTATAAAATCCAGATAAAACTTTAATTGATTCACATGCCATCATAGTACCAATGATACCAATACAAGGACCAATTACACCACCATCAGAACATGAAGTAACTGTATTTGGTGGAGGAGGAGTTGAATAAAAGCAACGATAACATGGACCTTCATTATTATAATTTAAAATTGTTAATTGGCCTTCAGTCTTTAAACCAGAACCAGAAATTATCGTTTTACCTAATAAAACACAAACATCATTAATTAAATATCTTGTTGCTGGATTATCAGTACAATCTAGAATTAAATCATAATCTTTAATAATTTTAAAAGAATTTAAATTATTAATTGAATCAATAATTGTATTAATTTTAACATTTGGATTTAATAATTTTAATTTTAATTTTGCACTAGTTACTTTAGGTAAACCAATTGTTGATGTATCATGTAATATTTGTCTATGTAAATTAGTTAAATCAACTGTATCATCATCAACTATACCAATTTCTCCAATACCGGAAGCTACTAAATATAATAAAGCTGGACAACCTAATCCACCTGCACCAATAACCAAAACTTTAGAGGATTTTAATAAGAGTTGTGTTGATAAACTACCAAATTCAGGAACTTGCATTTGTCTTCCATATCTTTTATATTCATCTGGGGTTAATTTATTAATTGAAGTTATTGGATGGAAATCCTCAGAATTTATTGATAGATGAGATTTTAAAGTTTTATTTTCTAATTCCAATTTATTTAATCTTTCAATAAGATCATCTCTAGATAAATCATCCATTTTTTTTTTCTTTTCTTTTTTTACAAAAAGAAGTGTTGGATTTTGTAAAGAAAAGAAAGAAACAAAAAAAAGTATGTTATTTTGGTGGGGGGAGTCGTTAAAATTAAATGGGGTGATTAGTGTGAGAAAAAGTTTAAAAATCTTAATAGTTAACGCCATATATCAAAAATAAAAAAAAAATAAAAGAAAAAAATACAAATCTACACTAAATAAAGACAATAGAAATTACATTTATTATTAAGAAAGAAAAAGCAAAACAAAAAAATAATAATCCAAAAAAACTACACAATCTTTTGTTTAACAAAATAACCTTTTAAGTAAATCAGTTGCCAACAGCAAGTACCTAGCATGACAATAATTTGAACGATAGTCCATTTAACACTTGCATCATTGACAGCTTCAGAACTGTTTCTAAATAAGGCTTCTCTTTCTCTAAATAAAGATTGTTCTCTTCTAATTTCCACCAATTTTCTAATTAATTCATTAGTCTTTGCAGTTAAATAATTAACATCTCCATTTCTTTTAGAGTCGACTAATGGTTTAGCATCACCAACTACCAAATCAAAGAATATTCTATGTTTGGATCTTTTTGACCAATTTGTATGTCTTGGAGTTAAACAAAATTTATGTTCACCAGCACCTAATGAAGTAAAAGTAAATTGACCAATTGGTTGATTTTTTTGATTAACAACTCGATGATTATTATCAAAAGTTTCATCAACGGTAATTTCCATTTGTAAATTTTGAACTTCAATATAATCATTAAGTTTAGAATCAAATTCATATATTTCATATTTACCAACTGCCATTGTATCTCTTGGTAATTCTTCTAAAAAACATCTTGTTTCATCAGTATCAACATAAAAATGAAGAGCATTTGTTATTGATAATAGTAGTAATAGTAGTATACTCATTAAGGTATTCATTATTAAAGAATAAACAAATAATTATCAATTGATTATTTAAGAAATCTTTATTATTAGTATTAGTATTGTTTATATTTATTATTATTATACTTCTTCTTCTTCTTCTTCACACGTAATCGTTGTTGAAAAACACGACGGCGCCTCGATTCCAAAATTGTCGACACACCCCAGTCGACAATGATGTTGAGCTGTCGACAACAATGTCGGTGTTAACTCGGATTTAAGGCATTACTGTATTTCAACTGTTTTATTAAAAGTAGAAAAGAGATATAGAGAGATATGGAGAGATATGAAGATATGGAGATATGAAGAGATAGATATCTTGAAGAACTACTAGCGAATATTATTGTTAATAATCATTCATTACAGATCAATGTGTAATAATATTGCTTTGTAATGTTAGTAATTGTTAGTAGTGTGGGTTTGAAACTGGCATCGGGGGGTTGGCATTCGATGATTAATCTTTACTAATGGATTACGAGAAGGTTCCGTTTAAAACTTTAACTTTTTGGCGCGATGTCTTACTTTATTTTGTCAGGAGCCATATTAGTGGGCCTCACATTATTCACACTAAACACCTCGCTTAACTATGGTTTGCCTTATAAAATTCTCATGCCAAATTAGCAAAATCTGATCTTGTCGCAAAACGTGGCTAAAGGATTGGCGCGTTGGGTATCGAACATATAAAAGACAACAGATGTCCCACACCTTTTAAACTTTAAAAAGTTTTGGATTGCTTACTTGTACAATTTCAATTTTAATTTCAATTTCAAATTTAAATAAATAAAATATAAAAATGGGTAAAACTGCTATTATCATCTATTCCTTATATCACCATATCGCTACTTTAGCTGAAGAAGTTAAAGCTGGTATCGAATCTCAAGGTGGTGTTGCTGAAATCTTTCAAGTTGCTGAAACTTTACCAGAAGGAATCTTAAAACTTTTACATGCTCCACCAAGACCAAACTATCCAATTGCTTCAACTGAAACTTTAACTTCTTTTGATTCTTTTATCTTTGGTATCCCAACTAGATTTGGTAACTTCCCTGCTCAATTGAAGGCATTTATCGATTCTACTGGTGGTTTATGGGCTTCTGGTGCTTTATATCATAAACCAGTTGGTGCTTTTACTTCAACATCTGCAGGTGCAGGTAATGAAATGACAATTGCTAACGCTTTATCCACTTTTGTTCATCATGGTATGATTTTCATTCCTTTAGGTTTTGCTGCCGCTTTTGCTGAATTATCTGATGTGTCTGAAGCTAAAGGTGGTTCTGCTTGGGGTGCCGGTTGTCTAGCTGGTTCTGATGGTTCAAGACAACCTTCTGCTTTAGAAAAGAAGATTGCTCACATTCAAGGTGCTGAATTCGCTAAAGCTGTTGCTAAATTCTAGATATATATGTTATATTACTGGACTTATATAATGTATAAAATTATTAAATAGATGGTAAATAATATTATATTATATTATTAAATTTTCTCTAGTGTTTTTTTTTTTTTTGTTCTAAAGATCAAACAATAAATAATAATTTATTAAAAGTATATAAAATATAGTATAATCTTAAAAAGTTGCTGCCATTATTGTGGTGCTGTGGCTCTGCGGTACTATGGCTCTACGGCTCTGCGGAAAATTATTTTTTTGTGATTTTCGCACGACCAAAAATTTTTTTATGTTTTTTAATTTTTCAAATCTCTCTTTTTTTTTTTTTTTGATAAAACGTTATATCAATTACATTTCCTTTATATCAACCATGTCTTACGTTCTTTCAGAAACTGCTGCAGGTTATGCTTTATTTAAAGCTTCTGATAAGAAGATCTATAAATCCTCAACTCTACTTAATGATTTAAATTCATCTGAAAAAGTTTTAAATCAATTTAAAATTTCTGCATTTTCAAAATTTTCATCAGCTGCAAATGCATTAGAAGAAGCAAATTCAATTTATGAAGGTAAAGTTTCTGATAAATTAAAATCTTTATTAGAAACCATAACAAAAGAAAAAAAATCAAATTTAATCGTTGATGATACAAAATTAGCAAATTCAATTAATAAATTAGGTTTAAATTTCCAAGTTATTAGTGATGCAGCAACTTTAGATATTTATAGAGCTGTTAGAGAACATATGCCTGAATTATTACCTGGTATGAATGATAAAAGTTTATCGACAATGTCTTTAGGTTTAGCTCATTCAATTGGTAGACATAAATTAAAATTTAGTGCTGATAAAGTTGATACAATGATTGTTCAAGCAATTGCTTTATTAGATGATTTAGATAAAGAATTAAATACTTATGCCATGAGAGTTAAAGAATGGTATGGTTGGCATTTTCCTGAATTAGCAAAAATTATTGTTGATTCAGTTGCTTATGCAAAAATTATTTTACATATGGGTTATAGATCAAATGCATCAGAAACTGATTTTAGTGAAATCTTACCGGAAGAAGTTGAAACTCAAGTTAAATCTGCTGCTGAAGTTTCAATGGGTACTGAAATTACCGAAGATGATTTAGATAATATCAAAGCATTAGCTGAACAAATTGTTGAATTTGCTAAATATAGAGAACAATTATCAAATTATTTATCTTCAAGAATGAAAGCAATTGCTCCAAACTTAACTTCTTTAGTTGGTGAATTAGTTGGTGCTAGATTAATTGCTCATGCCGGTTCTTTAATATCTTTAGCAAAAGCTCCTGCTTCAACCATACAAATCTTAGGTGCTGAAAAGGCTTTATTTAGAGCTTTAAAAACAAAACATGATACACCAAAATATGGTTTATTATACCATGCTTCATTAGTTGGTCAAGCAACTGGTAAAAATAAAGGTAAAATTGCAAGAGTTTTAGCTGCTAAAGCTGCTGTTGCTTTAAGATATGATGCATTAGCTGAAGAAAGAGATGATTCTGGTGATTATGGTTTATTAGTTAGATCAAAGGTTGAATCAAGATTAAGTGCTTTAGAAGGTAGAGATTTAAGAACTACAAAGATTTCCAAAGATCAACAAAAAGTGGCGATTACTGAAGCAAGAGCTTATAATGCTGATGCTGATACTGTTGATGTCAGTATGTCTAATGCTGATTCCGATGATGAAGATGATTCCGATGATGAAGAAAAAGAAGAAGTGAAAGAAAAGAAAGAAAAGAAGGAAAAGAAGGCAAAGAAGGAAAAGAAAGAAAAGAAGGATAAAAAGAGAAAGAGATCTGATGATGATGATGATGATGAAGAAGAAAAGGAAGAAAAAGCTGAAAAGAAATCTAAGAAGGAGAAGAAGGAAAAGAAGGAGAAAAAGGAAAAAAAGGAGAAAAAGGAAAAGAAAGATAAGAAGAAGGAAAAGAAATAATTAACTTGTTCATAATTATATTAGACTGTAATACTGTTTTTTTTTATTATTATTCATCATTCCCTTTCATAAATTTTCTTACTTTTTTTTATACTTATTTGGTTTTGTCCATTAATTTAGTTTTGTCGTTTGTGCTTTTTTTTTTTGTATCATTTATCATTTTAAGTCGTATGTTTTGTTTTCTAATTTTGTACTTTACATATCGCCCTTTGGAGATATGACTTTTAATGAGAATGCATTTAACAGCATTAATTTATTACATGATATCTATAAAGAAAAAAAAAATCTATCTAAATATACATATATGTAGAATCTATTTCTTGGCCTTTTTAATCTTATTCACCAAACTACCAAGGTTACTCTTTTTCTCATCAACCTTTTCGTGCTTTCTCTTTTTATCTTTTTTCTGTTTCTTTTGCGATTCTTTCAGTATATTTTGCATAACCGTAGTATTCTTGAATTCACTACTTGTTGGATCAATTGCAAATGTATGATCTTCAAAAACTTCTTTAAATCTATCATCCACCTTGAGATCAGTCTTTGAAGCAGCCTCACTTAGTTCAGAAGATTTTGATTTTGATTTTTTATCCTTCTTAGCATTCTTCTTCTTTTGCTTTTCCGCTTTTAGAATATCCTTCATTTTGAAATGTTCGTCTTCTTGTTCATCCTTCATTATATTCTCTAAAGCTTTTTTAGATTCTTGTTCATGTTCTAATGTTTCTCCCTTCTTCTTCTTCATTTGATTTTGTCTAAACTCCTTTCTACTTGCCTTCTTGGCTAGCTCTTGTTCCTTTTTCAATTCTTTAACTCTTTCCTTTCTCTTCTTACGTCTTTCTCTTTCTTTATCTCTATAGGACATAATTGTGTTATTACCGGGTTCTTTGCCTTCGTCATTCTTGGTTTCTTCTTCTTCTTCTTCTTCAGATTTCTTTTCCGCTAAACCTGGTGTAAATGTAATTTCCATATCAACATCATTATCTGCGTCGTCGTCTTCACCAAATATATCAGTGTCACCAATCTTTGTTGAACTTGACACCAAATTTTTATATTTGTTCTTTAAACTATCTTCATCGTCTGAATTATCAGAATCTGATGCCAAATACGCTTTGAAATCCATATCTTCTATTTCCTTTTGTGAAAAAGCCCTTGTTTGCATTTTCTTTCTTTCAGCTGGAGTTTCATCCCATGATAACTTAACTTTGGAATGCTGTAATGCATCTGTTTGAAACTCACTTGGTTTATAATTTGTTGGTAATTTATTACATGAGTCCCTTGCCTCACTTTCTTCAAATGTCATATCTTCGGGGACATATCTTAAATCAAAGACATTTGCAGTCGACTCATATTCAGTGCCATCACAATTTTGATAAATTGATTTAGCTGTTTCCAGTGAGTCACATTTCACAATTGCATAATAATATCTCAGTCTTTGTAGTTGATACTTTCTAAGAGCTTTAGAGTTATAATCAACACTTTCTTGTTCTTCGTAAAGTTGTTTAGTTGCTGATGCAATATCAAGATTATCAACATCTATATCATCTTCAGAGTCTTGTTCATTATTCAACTCTTCAGTTTCAGAATCAGGCTCCGATTCTGATTCTGATTCCGATCCTGATTCTGATTCTGATTCATTAGTTTTTAAAACTTGTTTCTTGATCTTACTTTTGATATTTGGATTATCATCATCGTCTTCGTCTTCTTCCTCTTCTTCTTCCTCTCCGTCAGATCCATCATCGGAATTTTCTAAATCATCTTCATCAAATTTGAATCTTGGATCCGTTATCTTGAATTGAGTCCCCTTCTCAACTTTGTTTCCTAATTGTATTGGTGTTGTCTGTGTCTTTGTCTTTATTAGCTGGTTAGGCTTATTATTAGATTTAACTTTCTTGTTCTTGTTTTCAGATTGAAATAATTCTCTAGCCGGTCCTTCAATATCTTCCCTTTGCATACGCTGTTTTCCAAATTCAGAAGGATAGACAGTAATACTTTCAATCAATCCACCTTTTGGAACAAAACTTGAGAATGTGGCAAATAAATCAGTAGAAGTAATATGATCCCAATCCATATTAACTGCAGCAAAGCATGAAGTTGGCTCTCCTTCTGGTGGTTTTTGCTCTTCAATTTCAACTTCTTCATCATCCGATTCATCAACAACAATTTCTTCATCGTCATCAGATTCAGATTCAGATGATGTTGTATCCATATCCGAATCAAGGCCAATACCTCTGGCTCTATTTAAAGCTGCTTCTGCTTCATCCTCTTCCTCACTCTCCTCATCATCATCCTCTTCATTTTCTTCATCACTTGACTTTAAATCCACCTCTTTTGAAGCTTTCTTTTTATCGTCATTCTTTTCATCGCCTGAGTCTTCTTTATCTTGTTTCTGATAATACTTATCGAAATCATCTAATTCCTTTTCTTTAATACGTTTTTTATCTATTTTTCTACCGTACTGATCAACTTTAGCCTTTGACTTATGTAAACTAAATTCATCTTTGTTAAATCTTTCATCTAACTTAACTTTAAATTCATCTCTCTTTGGTGCTCTAAATCTAGCATCATAATGAAACTTTTCAAACCTTGGATCATTTGAAATAAATTTATCATCGCCTTGTTTAGATTTCTCTGGTTTTGTATTATTCTTTGCAGCCATTGTTAATAGCTATTTTAATACTTTTATTAAAGGTTTTTATCAAACAGAAATAATTTTAATCAATAGATTTTTTTTTGCTGAAAAATTAAAGTGCGGCGCGTTCAATCATTAAGCACAGCCGTCAAATAAGTTTCCATTGTAAGATGATATTGATATCTTATACTATATAAGTATAATGTTTATAAAAGTATAAATAACATTCTTACAAGAAGTTATATAAATTTGCTGTATGAATTTTTTTTTGGGTAAAGTTAAACTGATTCAATTTAGAAATATGTAAGTGAAGAACGGATCATTGCAAAAACCTGATGATGGGATATAAACAAATATTAGTGGTGTTTATTTTAGAAATTACTGTATTCAAAAAACAACCCGATTTATTACCTAACGGAAATTTAATTTGGAAGGATTTAACTAAATTAGCAAAACAAACGAATTTGGCAGTACTGGAATATAATGAAAGATTAGATGTCAATGGTATCTCCTTAAACAAAGTACTATTTGTTCCGGTTTCTGGTAAGAGCCTCTTAACTATAAATACTTGCATCTTCTCCAATACAATTCCAATTAACAGTTAATTTTTGAGATTAGGACACTCAATTACAATTATGTTATTCTTTCCAAAAAAAAAAAAAAAAAAAAAAAATCAAATAATCTTTTTATGGTTCAAAATTAAAGGAATTTACTGCTAGCAATTTAAAATATTCAGATAGCACCAAGAATTTGGATGCCGAGTGGTGCAAGACGACGGTCCATTTTTTGGGTTAGTGGACTCTGCAGTTGTGTTTTGTAGTTGTGAAATTGTTTTGGTGTAAATTTAGTTGAACGAAAAACGCGGTTTGAAGACAGTCCCTCTGGCTATTTGTTTATCGTGTCAATGGGAAGGGAACTAGTGGTCTCGTACAAGAATCTTAAAAGGTTTATTGACTCTCAACTCAAGGTACTCAAAACGCCTATCGTGTTGGATGAGTCCATGATACGGTTTATTGAAGTCACGGAGAACAATGAAGAAGAAGATGAACTCTCGGACATGTCACTTGAAGAAGACCTAGAATATAAACCGACAACTAAGAAAGCTACCAAGAATGATTCCAAAAAATCCGTAAAATTAACAATACAACAACTTGAATTGATTTTGACTAAACTTCATAGTGTCTTATTGAAGAAGCATAAAAGTTATTACTCACATCAACCAGTTTATCAAATAATAAATCAAGTATTAAATAATGAAACCAGGTTAAGAGCTCAAAGAAAACTAAACCTCGTATCAATGAATGACTATATGACTATATTTACTGACTTACCAACATTAAACGGTTCTACTAAGGGTGACCAAGAGGAAGATGAGGATGAGGTTAATAATATATTTATGAATGGTACATTACCAAGTATTAAACAAGAACATATTTTAGATTTAATTGGTGAATTACCTGATTCAAACAGTCTTGAAAGTAATAATGTTGATTTAATTACAGATTATGATTTCGTAGTTAAACAACTGAAAAAGAATAGATTACATTTAATAGAACAACAGCAAAAGTTAAGAGTTTATCAGAAATTAAGAGAAACTTTAGAAAGACAAGTTGCTAAAGATCCAAGAACTTCAAAACATTCAAGTAAAGAGTTAATGAATGAACTAACAAAAACTCGGGAATTGGTAACTTCAATTAATAAAAAATTAAATAATTCCCAAAATGAAGATAAGTTAAAGGAGTTACAAAAAAAAATGAATGAGGCATTGGAATGTTTGTAGTACATATTGATAAATGTATTTTTAATTGTTTATGTTGTATACTATATTTGATAATATTTTCAATTTTTTTTGAATTTGATATTAAGTTGAATAAAATTTATATAAAAAACTTATAATTAATCTATAAAACTAATTCTCTAATCAAACAAACCGAAACCCATATCATCGTCGGATTCTTCCTTTTCTTCAGCAACTTCTTCTTCTTCTTCAGCAGCAGCGGCAGATGAACCGGCAGCAGCACCAGAAGATGAACCAGCAGCAGCACCACCGGAAGGTAAAGAGCCTAATTTAGTTGAACCTTCAGCAATCAATTCATCAACGGATTTACCTTCTAAAGAAGCTAATAATAATTTGATGTTGGAAGCATCAGCTTCGACACCAACAGAAGCTAATAAGTCAGTGACGTCGGAGGCAGATGGGGAGGCATTACCACCTTGTTGTAATAATAAGTAAGCTGCTAAATATTTCATTTTTGTTTTTTATAGAATAATCACTTTTAAGCCAGTTGAGTAAATAGACAGACAATTCTTTAGTTTGCTAAAGAAGTGTTTTTGAAAGGTGACGCAGTTTAAAACTTTTTTCATCGTAGAGTGAAAAACCGCAAAATTCGGTGGACGTGGCGCAGACAGCGGTGCTATAATAAATACGCAGGCGCAGCAGAGGGTTTATGTTTACACGTGATGAATGCGTGACCGGATTCGCATGCGTATATCACGTGAACTAATTGGCACTCACCGCGCTATTCCCTTTTAGGTAATTTGTTATCGGAAGTTCATTGTAAATGATTCATCTGTATAATGGACGTTTTTTGTGTATGTCAGAAACTGAACTAACAGCAATAGAATTAGATACTCATGACTCTTCTTACTTGAAGGAAGCTTCGAAGGAGATTGTGGTGGGAACTCTTGCTGGTTGGATCTCCAAAGCAATAGAGTATCCATTTGATAATATTAAAGTCAAACTTCAGTTTTCAAAATCATTACAGAAACCAATATTTAGTTCAACTTTACACTGTATTACTCAAACTTTTAAAAAGGAAGGAGTGTATAATGGGTTTTACAAAGGCATAAGTTCACCGATGATTGGGTCAGGTTTAGAAGTTGCTTCTTTATTCTTTAGTTATAAGTTAGCAAAAGATTCTTTGAGTACTATTAAAGGATCTAACGAAAGTGAAAATTTAAATATAGGCGAGAAATTTTTTTGTGGTGGAATATCGGGAATTTTGACAAGTTTTATTTTAACTCCGATAGAATTAATTAAAATTAAATATCAAGTTGAAAGTTTAAAGAATCCAAATGTAAGTGAGAAAGGAAGAAGCTCGATGTCAATATTTAGATTAGTCAAATTAATATGTGAGCAAGATGGTATAAAAGGTTTATGGAAAGGTCAAATGGCTACATTAGTTAGAGAATTTGGAGGTTCGGCTGCCTGGTTTGGTGGTTATGAATTAACTTTAGATTACTTTAAATCAAGGCAACAAATAAAAGATTACGAATTTAAGTCGTATGAACTGATTGTTGCTGGTGCGGTGGCCGGGCTTGGATATAATTGTTTGTTCTATCCTATTGATACTATCAAATCAATTATACAATCAAAAGATATGAATAATATAAGTATTGGAGAAGTTAGTAACGATATCTATAAAAAATATGGCATTAGAGGATTTTATCCGGGTTTGGGAATAACTGTAATGAAAACTATACCTGCAAGTGGTATCATGTTTTTCAGTTATGAAATGATTAAGAAGCATTTCGTCTAATTAATTTTATAATGTAATCTGTTTTTTGTAAAAATTCTTCTTTAAAATAGAATAAAAATGCTGCATTGATAATACCTTGTAATAATTTCATATTTAAACCTTTATAATAAGTTAATGGGCCTTCCTTATTAAGTATTTTAAGTGTGTCGATCATTGAAAGTTTATTGTTCATATGCATTCTTGCTCTAATAGTAATATATGGATATGTTATTATGGTTGCAATCAGCTTACCAAGTGCACCCAAATATAAAGCATCTAATGCAGTAAACCTTTTTCTTTTGGAAACGATCAGGTTCTTTAGTTGTTCAAAGATGGTATATTGAATAACTGGATTTGAAACCAACATAAGTGCAGGAGCCAATCCACTAAATAATTTTGTCCAACCTTCCTTCTTAATAATTGAAAGAATCATGTTTAGTGTTGATTGTTTTGAATTTGTTAAAGTTATTCTAGTATTAGCCAACCAGATCGGATTGGTGATAATTCTTGAAATTAAACCCGCTATTGTACCAACTACAAGACTTTGCTTGATAGTTAAACCTTTACCATTTTTATTCTTTCTCTTGAACTTTGAACTGGCAACATCATATACATAATAATACGAGAAATTAGTCAATATTATACCGATTAAAGCACTTGATAACCCCGAGTACAAATTTTGAAGGGATTTAAGAGTTAGTTTGTCCTTATCTCTTTCCTGTGATCTGGAAGTAGTGGCCTGGGCCTTTGTAGACAAGGAAGCAAGAGGGTACGTTATAGCCATGGAAACCACTCCACTGAGGCCACCAGAAACAGCATGGGAGACAGCAAGCGGTTTGGACATGGTTTGGAGGTACAAACTTGGGTCTTCCGTGTTTTGATAATTGGTTGAAGACTCATCATTGATCACCCACTAAACTCGACGCGACTCGGCGCGGCGCTGGGAGCGAGAAATTATTACTCTTCTTCAACAATAAAGTCAAACAACAAAACTGCGAGCTACAGTTACAGGTACAGGCACTACTTAACACACCACCAATTGCTTGCTCACTGGCCCCTCTACACTTTGCCACTCTGTCCAGTCAGTTTGTCTTGTCTGGTAGTCACTACCTTATTATTTAAATCGTTGTCTGAGCGTCCTCCTCTCTTCCTCAGTACATTCCCTTCTTTATTATTCACATTCCACTGTATAACCTCATCATTATACACATAATCCTACGCAGACGACAAAACATCCTTAACTATGAATTCTCAGCTGCCCATACAGCAGAATGTCATAGACTACATTGCTTACTCTGAGTTTGATAAGCTCCAAGGTTTCGTTATAAATAAGCAATACCCTTTAAACCTGCCCTTAATATCAAATCAATTAGATTCAGTTGCACCTTTGATGATACCTTCAACTCTATCTAAGTTTTTGAATAAGGAGCACTACGTTTTATTTATTCTATATATGGATTCGAAGTCAGGTTTGTTATCGTATGTTAAAGATAATCATTATACAAAAAAGTGTTATTTATATTCAATCAGTTATTTTAAGGGGGATGATTCTTATAGAAATGGTACATGTAAGACCATCTCAATTATAACAACTTTACCATTTGTTCAAGTGTTCAAACCTTTGATTACATATATTCTACATGATTCTTTTAACGAAATGTCTAGTGGTTTATTGGAATTAACTTATAATCAGTTGAATAAGTTAACACTAGGCGAATATTCATTGGATGAACAATTGACTTATCCAGCAAGATTTTTGGTGACAAGATCTCCATTGATTAATCAACAATTAAAATCGTTATTCCCTTCATTTGACCCAGCATATTATTCAAAAGAATTAAAATTAATGAAATTATCAGTTGACTTAATAACTTTTAAATTTCCCATTCAAATACCTCTTTTATCATGTATCTCAAGTAAATACTGTCATTTTGGTATAGATTTATTAAAAGACTCGAACTATAAAAGTTTTATAAAAATTATGCATAAAATCAAAATAGTTAATTTGGATTCAGTTATTAATACAATTTCTCCTTATATTGATATTGAACCTATCCATATATTATTCAATGCAATGCTATTAAAAAAAAAAATTTTAGTCTATTGCTATGATACCAGTTATAATATATTAATGGATTTTATATTGATCTTATATTTATTATTCGAAGATGATGAAATTGGTGGTTCATTCTATCCAATTTTAGATTTAGGTACTGCCCATTTAATTGAAAATCTTGATTCTTATTTAGTCGGAACAGCAAATTTGCTATTCAAAGAAAAACTAGATTGGAATGTTTATATCGATTTAGATACTAATGAAATGACTATAAGAAATTCAAATCAGAATTCAGAATCAGAATCAGTTTCTTCTTTAGAATTTGTAGATGATGATAATAGAAAATCATATCTAAAGAATTCAGAAATGAAATTGAAATCCTTTTTCAAAAGAAGATCAACGTCTGTCTCAAATACATATTCAGTTGGTTCCATGGATGAGTTAATTGGTCGTCCCCAAGAAGATGATGAAGATTATGATGACAACTATGAAGCTGATAATACTAATAATGAGCATGCCTCCTTAGTCACTTGGTCTCCTGATAATTTTCCAAAAATTATTGCTTCGAAAATATCAGATTTTTTAAATTCTAATAATGAATCAAACTTTTTCCAATTTGGATTTATATTTAAAATGGACAAGCAGTCGTTTAAAAAGAAACCTAGGATTGATTTAATGCTAATAGATGATATCAAAAGCTTAATTGAATCTAAGCATGAAGATGATAAAACTATATTTTTGACATTAACAAATTATTTATCAAGATTAAAGAAATTTGTTATTCCTTCTTTAAATCATTCCTTAACCCAAACTAAATTACTTCAGTATAAAAGTTTGGGTATTTTAAAACTAGAGGAAGATGAATACATAGCAACCCAGACTTCAATTGCCATAGAACTGAAAAATTTTATTAAACAGCAAAAATTAATTCAAGCATTACCACTATCATTCAACTATGATCATGATCTAACAATATTGGATGATCCAAGATTATTAAAATATTACCAAAGAGTTGCTGATGATAACGGTCAATTATTTAGATTTGCTAAATTATATTCCCAAAAGCAATTAGCTTTGAATAATAATAGTCGCCTTAACGAATTTTTATTTGTTTATGATGACTTGGTTTTCAGTTTAGATCCTTTCTATATGGCAAAAATTATTGATCATTTGGTTAATACAAAGTTTAATTGGCAACTCAATAAATTTAAAGCATATCAATTGTTTAGAATTATAAATATGATTTTAAAGAAATCAATTGATAATTTACCTATTTTGTTAATGGATTTTCAATTGTCAAATGGCAAGTCAAATCCGAATTTTGTACACTCACGAAAAAAATCAAATTCGGTTACAACACTATCAAACTCTCTGGCTTCAGCCTCATTAGATAGACCTCGCTCAAATACAAATAATCATACACTTGATACTAACATTATAATGTCATCAATTTCATCAGATCAAAATAATTCTTTACTTCAGCATAACAGTAGTACCGCATCGAAACGTACACAGTCACTCAAATCATTTATTTCCACCACAAAGAAACCTTTATCTGCTTCTTCTGGTAACTCAGTGGAAGGTGAAACTGAATTAAATTTAGACAAATTTAACAAATTATTGATTATAAGTTCAACATATTTATCTTTATCGAATGATGAATTATTGAAACTAGAATTCAGAAGATTTCTAAGTTTAGTTATAAATTCAAATTTTTTTAAGAAAATATTAATTTATGAAGTCAATGATTTCATCAAATTGTGTATTAATGATTTCATTGATTTCCATATAAGTGATCAAAAACAGTCTGAACCTCGTTGCCAGCCTTCTGTGCCGTCGACTCAACATCAAAAGCAATCACCATTGAACGCTACACAGAGAGTCACTCAGCCAACAAGCTCGGGACCGAAACCACCACCAAGACGTCTACATTCATACAGCCAGCAGCACCAACAACAACAACGAAGTAAAATGGTAATATCAGAACCAATTCCAGCATCACCTCCACCGCCAACTAGTGGCTCTAGTGAGGGTTTCACAAATCCTGGTTCTAATGGATCCGTTATTGGTTGTTCGTCCTCTTCATCTTTGGGTGTTGGATATAGTGGTCACACTAACTCTACAGCCAATTACCTTTCGTTTAAACAGCAACAGTATAACGAACAATTTCAGCAGCAACAGCAGCAGTATGAATTGTATATACAACAGCAGCAACAGAAACTAGTACAACAGCAAAAACAAATTAGATTAGGTCATTTGAATAATGCGATTCCTAATTCTAACAGTGGTGGCAAAAGTTTACTTAAAGCATCGTCGCTTGTTTCCCTACGTTCCAGAGCTAAATCAGTTGAAAAATCTGATAATTCGCATATGAACCATCCGGAGAATAATTTGGATGAATCGGTAGACGAGGAAGATTATTTTCAATATAGTGAAATTCAGCAAGGTAGATTTGAAGGTACAGGTTATGGTGGATCCGGTTATTATGTGTAAGTGGTTAATTAATGATGAGGTATCCAAAGTTTTTATTATATGCTATTGATTTTTACCTTTAATTTTGCTAGTACAGATTAATGTTTTTATTTTTACTTTCAATCCTTTTTTTTTAGTTTTGCTCTCTTTAAAGCTTTTGTTTTTCTTCCCTTTTCTTTTAATGTATGTACGTTTTTGTTTTATTCAGTTCTACTGTTTTTTCTGGTGAGCTCTCTTATTCTGCGCTCCAGTGTTTTCCCTTTGTTTATTCTGCTCTTTTTGTCTCTTGCTATCTTTTTTTGTTTCTATCCTGTCTTCTTTCTATATATTTAGTTACTGAAAAAAAATCTTTTATAGTGCCCGCTTGTTCTGCCCCTTTAAGATTAATTGTTTTACATTATTATTACTGAAGTTTTGTGTATGTAGGTATATCTATATTTGTAAAGAATTGGAGCACAAAAAAATTAAAAAGACGATCACATAATGGAACCGTTAAAGAAAATTAAACCATAAACTTGAATCTTGCAGGAACATCCAAAGGATCCAACGCAACTTCAATCATTCTTGCCACTTTTTCTGTCTTTGGATCATTGCCCAACTTTTCAATAGCATCATCCAACTCATCGGGAGTTTCAACACGAATGCATTTAGCATCACTATTGCCAAAAACATCAAATATTTTAGTCCACTTCCAATCCGGCATAATATCATTGAAATCTCTCTCTGGTCCTCTGATAACTCTTTCAACGGTATACCCATTATTATTTAACAAAAAGATAAATGGATTCAAACCGTTTCTACCAAAATTAGCTAATTCTTGAACGGTCATTTGAGCCGAACCATCACCTTCTAGTAAAATTACTCTTGATGATTGATTTAAGTCACGTAGACCAACAGAAACTCCAAATGAACAAGGTAATGCCATACCAATTGATAAATAATATTGTTGTAAAATGACTCTTGTATTAGTTGGAAGTCTAATTTCATGAATACCAAAGGTAATTGAACATGTTTCGCATATAATGACATCATTTGGTTTTATTAATTGTTGGATTCTATCTAGCAAAATACATTGAGTAATTGGACTAGATAGTTTAGGTGTTTGTGTAATGTCAACACTAAAATTTGGTTTTGCAAATTGTTTAGAAAGTTTCTTTTTGATCTCATTCTTTAAGAGTGGTAGAATATTTGTAAATGATTGCTCGTATGTTTTGTGACCAATTTGAATATATTCAGGATTCAATGTAATAATCCTTTCTGGATTTATTCCATTGTATAGTGTATAATGTCCAGAATTAATTTCATTGTCAAAGTTTCCAACATGAATCAATAAATCACATTCTCTAACATACTTGCTAACTTTTTCATTTGATTCATCTCCAATGAAGTCACCAACATAATATTCATCAGATTCATCAAGGATTGATTTTCCCATTGCAGTTGAACAGCTTGGTATCTTGGCTGAGGTAACAAATTCCCTTAGCTCATTGGTCAAATTAAATCTATCGGTTAAAACATCGGCCAAAACAACAGGTCTCTCGGAAATATTGATTCTATCAATTATTAAATTAACAATATCATTGGCATCATTATCATTATAGTTGGTATTTCTTTCAAAAAAAGAATAACCTGGAACATCAAGTAAATTTGAACCATCGATTACCTGATCAACTAAATCACATGGTAAAAACAAATAACCTGGTCTTTTAGTCTTCAAAATTTCTTCTATCAAACTATCAATTTTGTTTGCGACATCGTCTAAGTTCTTAATGCTTTCAATTTTACAACTAATTTTTCTGACCATACCTTCATAAACATAATGATCAATTTCATCATTCACTGATAATCCTGGGACTAAATGATGAATAGTCAATTTCTTCTTCTTAACCACAGTACTGGTTGTTCCTACAATATGCAAAACTGGAACAACTTCAGCAAAGCTTCCAGCAATTGCATTAATGGAACTTAATTCACCAACCCCAAAAGTGGTAACCATGACCCCCATTTTGTTAGTAATTCTACTATAACCATCGGCAGCATACCCGGCGTTTAATTCATTACAAGTTCCGTACCATTTCATTGAGTCAACATCATAAAGGTATTCTAGAAACTTGAGATTGAAATCACCAGGAACTCCAAATATTGAGTTTATACCAAGAGATTGAATTCTTTTAAAGATATATTCACCCAATGGCAGTTGTAAACTTGGTTCGATGGTCAGATCCGATAAAGCGACTGGAGACATTTAATTTTATTTTAGTTGTAGTGTTTAATGAATTTAAAAGTGTAACTAGGAAAATAAAGAAAAAAATGCCAGATATTTATATTACTCTGATTAAGTCAGCTTTTCTTTGCCTCTTTCCTTCCTTAGGCTTCACCACTTTCAAAAATATGATCAAAATCACAAGAGGGAGCGTTTATACGGTTAAACGCGGTCAATAAACAAAGCGCGCTTAGCCGGTTGGCTTTCCGAGCGGCGATGCGGAAAAAAATAAAAGTGGCTTTGAGGCTCGTCAAAACAAAAGGCTGTGTTATGAAGATGCGAAACTTTTTCAAATTTTTTTAATTATTTTTACTAGGTGAATTTATATAGATATTATTATCATACTAAATCGGATTACTTTTTGGTTTTCATCATGGATATTCCTAAATTGAATCTAGATTCGTTGAAAAGCAAGGTTTCAAAGACTTTAGCTAATGCAGCTTCAAAGTCAAAGTCAGATTCTAAAGATGAATTGAAGCCTAAACAAAAGAAAGATGATAAAAATAGTAAAAAGTTTAAAGACAATGATTTCAAGGATCATAATGATAAAAGAGATAAAACCCACAGAGATAAAAGGGATAGAAATCCAAAAAAAGATGATTCAAACTCAAAAGACTACAAAAATAAGAAATCAAACGATTACAAGAATAAAGATTTAAGCTCAAAGAAAGATTCGTGGTCAAAAGACTTTAAGAATAAGAATTCTAATGAATATAATAAGAATGATTCAAACTCGAAGAAAAGTAATTCATGGACAAAAGATCACAAAAATAAGAATGCTAACGAATATAACCACAGAGAAACAAATGCAAAGAAACAGAATAGTGGTGATAGATACAATAGTCAGGATAGTAATTCTGGAAATGATGAATTCAGACGTGATGCCCTTGAACTAGGTGCCACTGAAGAAGATTTAAAATTAATTGAAAATATTCATATTGATGAAGATAAAAGTGAAGATGAATTTGGTGACGAAGGAAAAGTTGATTCAAAATTTACCGGAGACTTATCAAAATTTATGAAAGATATTGGATTAAATGGAAAATATGTTCCGGTTGTTGATAATGCAGAAGAAGAGGAAGAAGAAGAAGAAGATGTTAAAGAAAAATTTGTTGATACTAAGAAGACAAGCGAAGAAAAGAAATACAAAGCAAAAGAAGAACCCAAAGCTAAAGAAGAGCCTAAAAAGAAAGAAACGCAGAAAGGATTCAATAAAGATAAGGTGACGAATATGCAATCTGTTGTTTCAAATAAACTTATAGTTCCTGCTATCAATGAATGGTATTCTATTCCTTTGAAATTAAAGGAATCTGATAAGTTAGGTCCATCTCAAATTGAAAATTTATATGAACAAGCTAAATCCATTGTTGAAAATGAAAACAATATTTATTATGAAGAATTCAATAAATCATCTTCTCAGAAAAAGTTTATGTCTCAAATTTTGACAAGTGGTACTTTAAGTGATAAAATTTCAGCTTTAACATTACTAGTACAAGAAGCTCCATTACATAACATTAAGGCTTTAGATAATATGTTAGGTATGTGTGAAAAGAAATCAAGAACTGCAGCTTTACAGTGTATTAATGCCTTAACAGATTTATTCGTGAATGGTGTTTTACCGCCAAATAGAAAATTAAAATATTTCAATAAACAACCATTAAATCCAAATTTAACACCGCAACAACTTGCCTTATTATACTTTGAAGATTACTTAAAGAAACTGTATTATAGATTTGTTGGTATATTGGAAAAATTATCTCATGATTCAATTGTTCATGTTAGATCTAAAGTTGTCGGTCATACATTTGATTTATTAAAAGCTAAGCCTGAACAAGAAGCAAATTTGTTAAGATTAGGTGTTAATAAATTAGGTGATATTGATAGTAAAGTGTCATCTAAGGCATCGTATCAAGTTTTACAGTTAGAGCAACAACATCCAGCAATGAAACAAATTGTTGTCGAACAAGTTATTGATTTCTTATTTAGATCCAATAATGAACAATCTGCAATCTATTATTCTGTTCTAGCTTTAAATCAAACAATTCTAACTAGAAAAGAAGATAAATTAGCAAACAAATTAGTTGATGCATACTTCAAATTATTCGAAAAACAATTAATTGAAACTGATTCTTTAAACACCACTAAATTAAAAGATTCAAATTATCAAAAGGAAGGTAGAAGAAAGAGAAACTTCAAAAAGGGTAAAAAAGGTGGAAAGTCTGTTAAAAATGATAAATCTGAAGAAGAAATAGCTGAAGAAAAAAATTCAAAATTATTTGCTGCAATCTTGACTGGTTTAAACCGTGCTTATCCATTTTCTAATTTACCTTCAGAAATTTTCAATTCTCATTTGGATACTCTGTATAAAATCACACATTCCACTAATTTTAATACTTCAGTTCAAGCATTATTATTGATACACAATATTACAGTTACTCAAGAAGGTGTTGAGGAACCAATCAAGGATAGATTTTATAGAACTTTATATGAATCATTACTTGATTCTAGATTATTGACTTCATCAAAACAAGGTATTTATTTGAACTTATTATTTAAGTCATTAAAAGAAGACGAAAATAAAGAAAGAGTTATGGCATTTGTGAAAAGAATGGTTCAAATTTGTTTAAGTTGGTTGAATGTGGGGACTATTTCTGGTATGCTTTTCTTGTTAATTGAACTTGAAAAGTCGGTTCCTGAAATAAGAAACCTTTTCTATAATACTCCTATGGATGATATTTTGATTAGTAAAGAAGAGCAAGATGATGATGATGATGATGGTGAAAAGTCAGGAAAAGAAAACCAAGAAAATAAAGATGTTGTTGAAAAAAGAATTTATGATTCCAGAAAGAGAGATCCTAAGTTTGCAAATGCTGATAAATCCTCAATTTGGGAAATTAACCATTTTGTTGCTCACTATCATCCTACTGTTGCCTTATATGCAGAAGCTTTATTAGAAGGATCTGAAACACAACATAAAGTCACGAAACCAGATTTAGGTCTATTCTCATTGTCACATTTCTTGGATCGTTTTATTTATAAAAATTTTAAGAAAAATCACTCTACAAGAGGTACATCTATCATGCAACCTTTAGGGGGTTTACAAACAGGCTCCTTGTTGGTCAAGGCTAGTGGTGTTAACAACAAAGAAATACCAGCCAATACTGTTGATTGGATCTCTAAAAAGATCAGTGATATTAATCCTGAGGATCGATTTTTTTATCAATATTTTTCCACTAAACAAGATAAATTGGCTAGATCTCAGTTTGATAAGAATATGGCAAGTAAAGCAAGAGATGATGATGGTGAAGATGATGAAGTTGAGGAATTAGATGATGATGCCGTTTGGACAGCGTTGGTTAAATCAAATCCAGAAGTTGAGGGTGATGAAGATGATTTAGATGATGATCTTTCAGATTTTGATATGGCAGACTTTGATGATTTGGAAGAAGAAGAAGATGATGATGATGAACCTGTTATTAGTAATTTGGAAAATGATGATGAAGATGAAGACGACGCAAATAGTTTTGATGAAGATAGCCAAGGAGAAAGTGGACCAGAGGAGGAAGGACTTGTTAGATTGCAAACAATCGAAGACTTGGAGGGCTCTGATACAGGTAATGGTGATGGCAGTGATGAAGATGATGGCGAACAGGTAGAAGAAGAAGAGGAAGAAGAAGATGATGATGATGATGACGAAGACATCGGTGATTTACTAGGAGACGAAGAAGATGAAATAGAGGATGATGATGAAGTTGACTCGTCTGCAGATGAAGAAGAAGAAGAACAACAAGAAATCAAGTCGTCGTCCAAATCAAGCAAGAGAAAATCGAGCTCTAAGGATACTAAATCTAAAAAGAAATTGAAATTAAGTTCATTACCAACATTTGCTTCAGCGGAAGATTACGCTCAATATTTAGACTCCGACGATGATGATTATTGATTGGTTTTTTTGTTGAATCTATAGGTTATTTGTTCCTTTATAGAAAACTCATTAGTTAATAATAATTGTACGTTTGTTATAGAAAGGGTTGTGATGATCTGTCCAATATATCTCCAACTTCTAAAATCAAAATCATTTGTAAAGTATATATGTATCTGATTAGATGTTACGTCGACAAATATTCACACCTCTACACCCTATAAATTGTCGACGGGTTGTCGATCGGCAGCTGCGCAAATCAGGTACGAGAAACGCGCTCTGATTGGCTGTTCGCCGCATCGTGGCCAGACCGCGAGTCGCCTTCGGTATTAATCCAAAAAATCAATAAACTATTTATATAAATGATTCCTTTTTTCCCGCCCTCCGCTTGTTTTTCTTACTTTTTTTTTTTTTTTTTTTCTTTCTTACTTTTAATCCTACTTCTATCACTACTGCTGTTGTTTGTTGTTATTACTGTTACTGCTAATGGACTCATCTAACTCTAGTAGCTTTCGGGAAAGATCAGCCTTTGAAACTTCCTCTGTTGATGATATCTTCAGAGAAGATGCTTCAGGTAAACAGGTTTACAAAAAAACTTCATACGTCGATGGAAATGGTATTACAACTTCTTCGACTCCTTCTTCTTCTTTCACTTTAAAACGATCAAGTTCTCAAGTTGAAGAAGAAGAATTGAAATATGGTTCTTTTGACGATTTGCCAGATCTACCAATTGAAAAAGGCGATGGAAAAGAAGTTTGGTCAGAACGTATGAATCAAGCTTTTAGAGAATCTTTAGAAATTATCCCAAAACAAGGTTTACATAAAATTAATGTTTGTGGTCGTGCTTGTGGTAGAAATGAACTTATTTCAGATTATATTTTATTTCGTACTGGTGCTGTTCGTTCAAGAAAACAGGTTTCTTCTCATATTCAAGTTGTTAAAAATATGAACAATGATCCTCATTTAATTGAATTGATTTTGGTGGGTCCAACTATGACCCCAGCAAGAATCCAAAGATTTAATAAATTGTTTTTTAAAATTTTATCTGATAAGCAGTATGCAAGTAAGCAAGCTGGTGAAAAATTCGTTGAGAAATTCCTTTCAGAATCCCTGTATAGCGGTGCTAACTCTGAAGATGGTGATAATGAAGACGATGAAGATCAACAACCGAATACACCACAACAACAATTACAGAAATTACAAGTTCTCAATCCAAATGCAAGTTCAAAAAAGCGAAATAAAAGATATAAAGTTTTTGATATGAATGATCTATTCAATATTAAAATTAAGGTTGACCTTTTTTCAATGAATGCTATTAATAATGAGGATGGTTTAGAATCTCATCTAATTTCTACGTTATCAAAGAATCCAATGGAAAGTACTCTAAGATTGAGACAAAATGCAGATTTATCCAAAAGATTTCCCTCATTGATTTCTTTAGTTAATTCAATTAGAGCAGAAATTAATTTTCCAATTAATACCGATGTTTCTATTCCTCCTGTTCCAATATTACATGGATTAGTTAAAATGACTTCAGGTGCTAATTATTATGATTCAACAACTTTTCTCTCTAAAGCAGATTTTACCCTAACAGATTTACCAATAAACGATAATTCACATTATTTTTGTATGACATTATGTTATTTTGGAGGAAAATTAATTTCAACAACCCATCAAAGAATTAAAGAAAAGTTAGATAAAAAAAATCATTCCGTTAAGTGTGAATTAATTGTTGGTGGTAGTGAATTTTGGGAAAACTTTTTCGTTAATGTTACAAACAATGAACTAAGAAGAGACAAAAAGTCAACAAGTTTCCCATGTAGAAAAATTACAATTCAACAAGTTATTTATAACGTTAATGTTAATAAATCTAACGTTAATACTCAAGTTTTTGATATGCCATTAGATGATATTCCAAAATCTAAAATTCGTGCAATTGTGCTTTGGGAACATTTAAAAGTTACAACTCCTGAGTTATGTTATACTACTTTCAGAAATATTTATATGCAAACTGAAAATTCAAATTTTTCTCCAAATCAATCTATTGCAAAAGTAGCTAGAAAACCATTTTCAAAGCCAGCGTTACCACAAATTATTAGTGAATCTACAAGATCACCGTTAGATTCTGAGCGTTCAATAGATCAACATTCACAACAACATACTCTATCGGAACCAGATTTACTTGAAAATAATCGTACCTCCTCCTTACCATCAACTCAATATAACCATAATCAAACATTATCTACAATTAGTCATGGATCAATATTAGATGCCTCTGCTTTAACTTCTACTGCTGGTCTCAACTATAATAATGGCAATGGAGTTGAATATCAAACCACAACGAATTCATATCCTTCAGCACAGAACAATTATCCTCAAGTTTTACAAGTCCCATTTATGATGCCACAACCAAATATGGTTGATAACGACGGGAATTTATATGAAACAAACACTTACCAAAATGATTATGAAGATGCAACAGTTGTTAATCAGTTTGATGGTCAGTATTTTAATTCTTAAATTGTTGCTTCTTTTTCTTTTTTAATTAGCATTTAATTTTAACTTTGCTTAACTCACTTTCAAATTCATTTTTTTTTATTACTTCCAAAATTTCTAGTTCTTTTTGTTCTTTTCTTGAGCATATATTAAATCACATATTCACTAAGGTTGTCCTCTCTATTTTTTTTTTTTGATCTCTTTTACTTATTTGCTAAATCCATTTACTATTTGCTTTTTCCAATTGCTACTAATTACTATATTTCCTATTTTCTTAAAGAACAAATCACTTTATCGAAATAAATAAATAAAAAAGTTTACCTGGATATCCCCAGTCAACTCATTTACATTATTTTTATTCTAAATAGATTAAATCAATCGGTCGTTGCTATATACACTATTGTTTTATTTTATTTAATTATATTGCCAAAGATTTTGGCTTTTTCCCTTCGTTGCTAAATATTTATAAGTTATACAGATCTTTTATCTCTATTACTGTTATCACTAAAAATACCACTATTATTGATTGTTAGCTGGCTTCATTATTTTATTACAATTCTTGTTTAATATTTTTTATTTTGTACACTCCTTTTTTTTTTTCATCCTTACTTCTTCGATTTTTTGTGTTTTTTGCTTTCTTAATTAGCTTATATCTTTATGCGTTTACACAACACTTTCTTTCTCTTTTTTTTTTGGCCACTTTGCTATTTTCATTGAAATCAATAAAACCACTCTAGTTTAAATTGGAAGCAAGCTTAAGAGTACTACTAATGGAATTCCTGAGTACTTACCTAGTAGTCAAACCCAGTGCATAAAATTTTTATGTAGACAACACATGGGTTTAATCGAACAAATATACAAAATTTGTAAGACATGTATATAAGCCGATGATTCATTCAACTAGTAAGGGTATCATTATTACGATGAATGTATATGAATGAGAAGATGATATAAGCTCTACATAAGTAAATTTAAGCTCCGGGTAGGATTATAAAATGATATTATCCGCCAGTAGCTTTAGACCTTCCAAGAAACTCCACTTGAGATTTACAAAACAAAAACATCCCCCATTAACAACGAAATCTGATAATAATTTGTATTGACACTATTTTTACTTGGGAAAATTATAATGACCGCGAGGAGATATGATGTGTGGTAAAGGAGAGAGGTCACTGGACCTATATAAACATTACTTATTTACATACAATCCAATCCATTTACTTTTGGTTCCACTCTTTTAAAAGTTAATTTAGGTTGGGTAGCAATGTTATAGAAAACAAAACAAGAAAGATTTATACAAATTAAAAAGATACCATTAATAAAATTAATACGATTGATTATAAAGTAATTAAATTAATGAAGAATCTATTCGTCATCCTTTAATAAGGCTTCTCTCTTTTCAGCTAATCTTTGAGCTCTTCTTTCTCTTGAAGCCTTGTTTCTTTGTCTTCTAGCTTCGGCTTCTTCCTTCAAAGCCTTTTCTCTAGCAGCTTCAGCCTTAGCTTGAATAACATGTTCAATTAAAGCTCTCTTGTGCTTGAAAGTGTTACCTTTGGATTCCTTGTATAAAGTGTGGTATAAGTGTCTGTCGATCTTACCAGAATCTCTGTACTTGGATAAAAGTCTTCTTAAAACTCTTAATCTT
Organism: Ambrosiozyma angophorae; assembly: GCA_030567475.1. Taxonomy (NCBI): domain Eukaryota; kingdom Fungi; phylum Ascomycota; class Pichiomycetes; order Pichiales; family Pichiaceae; genus Ambrosiozyma; species Ambrosiozyma angophorae. The sequence continues at coordinate 172,987 of JAJLSH010000204.1, read as the reverse complement.
CTCATCCATAAAACTTGAGATGGCATTCTAGCTTCAGCAGTACCCTTTCTCTTACCGTAACCCATGTGTCTACCACCTCTTCTTGATTCAGCTAAAGCTCTAGCATGAGATCTAGAATGAACAGTAGTTGGCTTCTTAACAATAGTACCGTTCTTGAATAATTTTCTAACATCCTTTCTTGAGTGAGCTTGAGCAAGTTCAGAAGTTTCATTTGGGTCTAACCAAACCTTTCTCTTACCGCAACCTAAGACGGCAGCAGCTAATCTTTTTTGCATACGTAAGTTAGCCCTATAATAAAATTGAAATTTGAATGTTAGTATAATCTTCTTTGAATGTTATTTCAAGAATGCTGTTGTTAATTCTTTGATTAATGGAGTTGAGTGATTGAGACTGAGGTAAATAAACATGAATTTGATAACAAGTTTTAAATAATATAATACTTCATAATGATCTTTCTTAAAAAGTCACTTAAGCAATGAAAATCCAATAAAAAAATATGAAAAAAAACTAATCATTTAAGAGCATATAGCTAATAAAATATTCTTTTGATTGTTTCAACTACATTCGACATCTTTTGTTTGCAAAGTTTGAAATGTTTTAATGATTTAATTTGAAGTAGTATAAAACTCTTACTTGAATTAAAATCATATACACTCAGTTGATATATTTGTTATATTGGATTAATCATTTGATTGCTTAAATGACTGACATTAATCTTTTTTTTTTTTGGCCTCTTCAATTGTAAATCACGTTCGTTGATGTCAAAATTCCATTCCCTATTCCCCAGTTGAATTCAAAGATATGAACTATATCAACAGTCATCATACAGTGCTATTAAAGCTTAATATATCAAATTGAACATACATTTTGTTAATATACTTGACGCTTCCTGTATTTCAAGATGTTGTATATAACTAAAAATTTCAACGCTTTACTTCTTTGTAAAATTGCAATTCGCAGCTCGCACAGGGTAAATTCGCAGTCGCATTCGCAGACTATCCGGGGCAAAGGTGTTAAGATTCAAGGGTTATAACCCTAGTGTGTATCACGTGTACATCATGTATAAACTGTGGCGCTTTAAATTACATCACGTGCGCAACGCCTTAACAAACATTGCGATATTATTGGTTGAAACCACCGATATGTCCATGTTGGTTCTCCGATAAGATGGGCCCCCAATTAGTGCGCAACCAATAGAATTATCTGGTTTGGTAAGCTCTGTACTTGAGCTGTGTAAATCAAGTTAAACATACTTGTTGATATTTGTGTGTGTGTGTGTGTACCGTGTCAACCTCTATATTTTCGGTGTTCATATTCCCTTACATATATTTCTTCTAATTCGCATATTTTCCTCTGCTTTTTATACCCTTTGAACGTTTAATTTTTTTGACCTTCTTTATCAATCTACAATGGCAATTATTGAAATCACATCTCAAGATGAATTTTCAGAATTAACTTCTGCTGAAAATAAATTGATGGCGTTATATTTTCATACTCCATGGGCTTCTCCATGTATTCAAATGAATAAAGTTGTTTCAACTTTAGCTGATTCCCCACAAAATCAATCCACTGCTTTTCTTTCAATTAATGCTGATACTTTTCCAGAAATTGCTGACCTTTTCGATATTTCCGCTGTTCCTTATTTTGTTCTTGTTAGAAATGGTACAATTTTAAAAGAATTAAGTGGTGCTGATCCAAAAGAGTTTGTCACTGCTTTGAATCAATTTTCTGATCAACCTACTCAACAAGAATCACAGGTAGTTTCTCATCCTACTGATGATAATACTGGTAATCAAACCACTCCAGTTGATTCAAAGCCTGAAGAAGAGACTCCAGAACAATTAAATGCTAGATTAACTAAACTTACAACGGCTGCTCCAATAATGTTATTTATGAAAGGTACTCCATCTGCGCCACAATGTGGGTTTTCAAGACAAATGGTTGCAATCTTAAGAGAGCATCAAGTTAGATTTGGTTTCTTTGATATCTTAAAAGATGATGCTGTTAGACAAGGTTTAAAGACTTTTAGTGATTGGCCAACCTTCCCACAGTTATATATTGGGGGTGATTTCCAAGGTGGTTTAGATATTATAAAAGAAAATTTAAGTGAAGATGAACATTTTTTTGAACATGCTTTGGAGGAAGCAAATAAGGCACTTTAAAAGAAAGTAAAAAAAAATAAAAACTGATTCATGCTATTTGAATTTCCTTTGCTAATGTCGCCTTATTTTTGTTATTTTTTTTTTCCTTTCTTAGATTTTATGTGTATTGCTTTCGTGTTTTTTTTTTTTTTTGGCCATTAAATAATTCGTTTCTGTACTTTTTTTTGTCTCGTGTTTTTAGGTTTTATTTCCATTTAATATTTTAATAGCATTCTACTAAGGAGGCTATTGATTTTTTTTTTTTTTTACAAAAAAAGCAATGAATGCAAGCTTATTTATATAGGAAAAATATAAAACAATCATTACAATCGTTGTATTTCAGAATCATCACTAAATGAATTATCTGATTCATCCCAATCATTCCAATCTTCCTTTTCAAGATCCATTCCAAGAGTTTTCTTTGAATCATTAACTCTTCCTTCGTCGTCAGAATAAACAATTGGATCAAATTCAAATTCATCTTCTGAGCTTTCCTCGATAGCATGATCTTCAACTTCACCATTATCATCATTACCAAAATAATGTTTTTCTAAAGCTTGTAAATCATTCAAATTAATTTTTTCTTCTTCAACCTCACCTTCAAATGTTTGTTCAGATAAGATACCATTTTTGAAATCTCCACCAATACGTCTAACATTTGGAATAGAATTGAGATGTTTTAGACTATAACGAACTTTTGTACTATTTAATAAATTTGAATGATAAAATCCATCAATTAAAATTGCTTCTGATTTACTTAAATAGGAATATTTATTCGATCTTATTAACCTAGAATTCCGTTTGGATGTAAATTCATTAATTTCACTAATAATATCCTGATTCTTACGTCTGACCTTACCATCTCTAGAAAATCTTAATTTTTCACTAAAACCTTTTAACTTTGAGGTACTTAAATGAACAATTTCTTTTAATGATGCACAATTCAATCGAATTCCAAGGCAGCTGTAATATGTTGCAATTTCATATGATATGTTATTAGCATCATGGTAAGAGCTTAAAATATCAAATACTGACATGGTATCAACAACATTTGCTCTTTCTATACAATTTGGTGGTGAAAGGCAACTATAATTTTCAAGTAATGTTAAATTGAATTTATCAGCAACCGAAACAATATCATTACTAACATGTTCAACGATTATAGAATTCATTGAACTCTTAACTAATGAAATCAACTCATCTTTTGATAAATCTGGATTTAGAAATGATGATATATTAACTCTTTTCAAAAAATCATCTAGTTCCTCTTCTGGGTGTTGTGTTCCATATAGGATTTTACCCAAATAATGAAAAAAATTTAATGACGACTCTTTGGTTAATTGATCAGAATCTGAATCATGTGAAAAATACTTTGTCCAATACTCCAACATATTTATTGAATTTCTAATATCACCACTTTTACTAAGAGAATCAACCTTATCCTTTATTGTTCGACTTTTAATATCATTGAATGCTTCCATTTCGCCTCTAACTATTCTATCTAATGCTTTTTTCAAATATGATTTTGCAACTGGTAAAAATTTAACTCTTTCCCAACCGTGATTTTCTCTATCAATTAGTGAAAATCCCACAACAGTTTCTACTTTGAAGAAATTATGAATACTGAAAATATGTTTTGATTGATCGTCATCTGTATCTACTTCTGTAATGCATATAACAAGAGGAGGTAATTGAATTCTTGAATCTATATCTATCCAATCCATTAAACTATCTTGAAAATTTCTTAATGTATCACCATGGTATAAATTTGGTAGGTCTTCAACAAATATACATTTCTCATTGTCATTTGTAAGTAGTTTACATTGTTCTAAAAATTCAGAAAAATATGTAACCGGCGAAGTTAACTTTGAAGTTGAAGTTGATAAATTTTCAAATTCTATAATATTTGTAAACTCATCCTTTCCTTCTCGTCGTTCCTCTATTGGTAAAATATTTTCTATAATATGTCGATTATAGCCGCTGTTGTAGTATTGTGATTGAAGTTTCTTTTCTTGCATTATCTCTTGACACAGTAATCTTGCTGCTGTACTTTTACCAACCCCACTCGGTCCTGATAATATAAGAACTCTATTTGAAGTTTCATGATGGATTAAACGATATAACTTTCTTCGTAAGTCGTCTAACTTTTGAGGTCGTATTGACACATCTCTTGAATGAGTAGGGGAATATTTTTCAACCCAGCTAACTGAAGATGAAGATTTTGTTAACCCATTAGTGGGTATGGTAGAGTGAAATGTATCTTTAAATGATTCAGTGAATGCCAACTTCAGTCTCTTCTTTTTAGGACTTGTTTCTCTTGAATTAGTTCGGGAATTATTTGCTGATTGAGAGAACTTCCTCGTTACATCCTGAAGCCATGATCTGGATTTCGTTGCAGAGGAACTGTTAGTGGTAGTATCAGCAGTACTAATATCACCATTAAAATCGGCTTTAAATTTGTTTTTTGTTGCTCTTGATCGTTTCTTGGATTTGTTTGTTTGATTTGGTGTATCTATGACTATGATGCTATCGTCGTCTGATATTGTTTTCACTGACTCGATACTTACATCCGGGTTTGAATATTGTCCTTTATCTATTTTTGCATCCCTAATCAACCTTGGAGCATCCCGGAATCTTTTAGGAGGCATGTAATGAGTAATGGTTATACATTTGCTGGTCGAACCCACATGATAAAGTCAAATATTGACCTTTCGCACTTCAAGTAAATGAAGTTCAATTCAAATATTAAAATCAATAATGTCAACCAAAATTTTATTATGAAAGCAAAAGAAAGAGAATTATACATTAAAAGAAGAGAATTAAAAAGACATGAATAAAATATGCATACACGTTACAGTTGCTCGATCATATTGAAGATAGTGTTCAAAGCATTTGTCTTCATGGATTCAGTATACACAGCACATGAATCTTCTATTCTTTTACCCTGCAACAACCAGCTAATATCGCTCTGTAAACCTAAAGGTATTAAATTTTCATCTTCAGAAGTAGCCCTCTTGAGCTTAGCAGTGTGTTCCCATTTTTGAGCTGCAGTTTCAGCATTATCAACAACTTCTTTTGCGACACCACACATGGCCGCTACATGCATCCCAAATGATCCATTTGATTTACCTGGTTCTAATTTATACAAGAATGTAATGTTTCTGGATTTCTCATCAACTAATATACCCATTCTTAGTGGAGTAATTCTTGGATTTGTAACAAATGACTGTCCTAAAGTACCGTAATGTGTAGCAAAGAAACCAATAGCTTGGATATGTGTAGCAACATGGTACAAAACAGCTTCAGCTATAGCAAAACCATCACTTGAAGAACCACCCCTTCCTAATTCGTCTAAAACAATTAGAGATTTTGGAGTAGCAGATTCTAGTATTCTTTTGGTTTCTGATAACTCAACAAAAAATGTAGACTTACCTTGCATGATGTTATCGTTAGCACCCAATCTTGTCATAATTGCATCTATAGGAGTTAATTTAGCACTAACAGCAGGAACAAAACAACCAATCTGAGCCATTATCACTGCAATACAAGTCATTCTTAATAAAGTGGATTTACCAGCTGCATTAGCTCCAGTTAATAAACCAATTTGACCTTTATTATTAGAACCCAAAACAACATCATTCGGAATAAAATCTTTTGTTCCTGAGACCCCACCAGGCATAAAACATGGATGTCTTAATTCTTTAAAATCTAATTCTGCCTTATCAGATTTAATAAATTCAGGCCTACACATAGGTGATCCAAGCGATTCGGATGATTTAACCAATGACATTAAGCAGTCAAGTTCTGCAATAGATTGGACGGCGGCAGACCAAATTGAATAATCTTGATCAAATTTAGCATATAATTTCTTTTCCAATGATTCTGATAATATTTTATGTAACTCTCTTGCTTCCATTAACTCCCTGACCAAAGCTTTCACTTCAGGGGACCAGTAACGTTTACATTTAGCTGTGGCTGCCATTTGTTGCCAATCCCTGGGAATCTTAGAGGCAATTTTTATTGGAACTTCAATTTGATAAATTTCTTTACCATTATCTTTATAGTTCATTTCTTGACATTTATATTCACGTCTATATTTTCTAATTATATCATCCAATTCTTTTTCTAATGTTTGAACTTTTTTATTACTTTCATCAAATTCAGGTTCAACGCCTTCTTCTGGAACTAGAATTCCTTCAATTGTAGCTAATTTTCTATCGAATGCATTTGACCATTTTGAAACACATGAGTTCAAGTTAGATGGGAATTTTTCAATAATTGAAAGTAATTGGCCTTCTAAATTAGAGCCGTAAGACGATTGCAAGCAATCAATCAATGATAAAATAGTTTCAAACCCTTGAATAACTTTATCAAAATCTTTAATCTTCAAAGAACCAGAATGAACTTTTGCCAGCAATCTTTCTAAATCAGGTAGCTTCTTCAACTTCAGTTCCAAGAGGCTATATAAATCACTATCACTCATTATAGATTCAACTGAATCCAATCTTGCTTCTATTTTATCTTGTTGTAATAATGGACGAATAACCCAATTTCTGAAAGCTCTCTTACCAAATGCAGTAATTGCCCTATTCAATAATTTAAACAATGAACCTTTCTCACTTTGATCAAATGAATTACTAAAAATTTCTAGATTCTGTAAAGTAACACCATCTAATCTCATTGTTTTATTGGCAAATCCGCTTTTGAATGGATTATAATAATCCAAGTTACCCATTGAAATAATTGATGTATCTAATTTTAAAGAAGTTAAATACCACAACAAAGCCCCAAATGCTGAAAATGCAACTGTTTTATCATCTTCGTGATAATTAACCAAAGGTTTTGGATAATTTGATAAATCATCTAAATCAGTAGCTTTAAAATATTTACCTCTAGTTAATTTTTCAAAAGTAACTTCGTGATCCCAAAATTCTTCACCAGATTTCAAGAAATTAAAGATTGCACCTTGATGAGCATTGAATCTAATCATTTTCATAGCTAAAGAACTAATTTTGGATTTTTCAACTAAAATCTCCATTGGTTTAACTTGTGCTAGCAAGGTTTCTAATTTACCACATTCGGCATCATCTTCAAATTGGGTAATTTGAATCTTTCCAGTGGCGGTATCAACAAAACAAACGCCAAATATTTTGGTTCCATTTGGATTTGTGATTTCTTTAACCGCTAAACAATATTTGGACATATCATCACTTAACATTGCTTCGTCGGTTAATGTGCCTGCAGTTAAAACACATGACAATTCTCTTCTGATAACCTTGTCCTCTTTCTTTGCACCTTTAGCATTATTTTTTTCTCTAATTTCTTTTGCAAGCATGGATTCTTTTTGGTCAACTTTTGCAACTTTGAAACCTTCATCAATGAATCGTTTAGCCCAATAGTCAAATGACATTTCTGGAATACCAGCTAATCTCATATTTGCTCTGCCACCGCCAGCTAACTTTAAATCAAACTTTTGATGAGCTATGTCAGCATCTTTTTCATATAATTCATAAAATTTACCTTTCTTAAAAAAAACAACAGAATCCCACATTTTCGATTTAATATCCCAATATTGTTTTTCAAATGCTGTGAATTTAGACCATGCAGTTTGTGGAATATATAATGTACGTGGATCATATTCCGGATCAGTTTCTTCACGTTTCTGTGCGTCACGAATATTGACTAACCATTGATATCTTTCTTCATTTTCTTTGGTAAACTTATTTTGTGCAGTTGATTTCTTAGTTGCTGTGTTTTGGTATGGTTTACTTGTGGATGATGGTATATATGAAGAAGATGCGCCAAACTTTTCAGTCAGCTTACTTGTGGTTTTGGGAGTAGACGAAACTTCGTCAGATTCTTTGGAGGATGACCTTCTAGCAGATGTTTTCTTAGATTTCTTCTTCCCTAATTCACATAATGGAATGACATCTTCATTATCCTCGTCAATGTCCATTTGATCATCTGATTCTTCATCGGGCACAACAAATGCATCATCATCATCTTCTTCTTCTTCTTCTTCTTCTTCGTTATCATCATTTCCCTTCGGCTTGAAATCCTCATCTTCATCATCACTCAATATTAAACTGACTTTTCTTCTCTTTCTAGAAGTCAATGCAGTATCATCTTCCTCGTCATCATCCGAAATTTCAGAATAATTAATTTTGCTAGACTTCCTTCCTTGTTTAGATTTTATTGGAGACGATGGTATAACATCAGATGAAATATTATGGGTGCTATCATTCTCAAAATCATCTTTCAGTGTCAATGGATTGGAATCACGAACTGGAGTGTTCTTCTTTGCAGATTTAGGAGGTGTATCAATTGGTGTGGAAAAACCTGAGCTTTCTAAAGAAGTGGTAATCGGCTTCTTGTTTTCTTTATTTTCAGAATCTTTCTCAAAAAGTGAGATATCCTTTCTAAGAGGAGATGAATTTGCAGGAGTAATAGAATCAGTTGAACTTAGTTGAGGTTTACACGATTTTTTGGTGTTCGTAGGAGATTTAGAAAAGAATGAAAATAGAGAAGCCTGTTTCATTTGTTTCCCATTAGCAGGGGACGAATTCTTAGACGACATCTTTGGAGTACCAGCCTTTAAAGAGAAAGTATAGAGTGATTGAAAAAAAAAAAAGAAGAGAAAAGGGGGGGGGGAGGAACGCCAAAATTGAGCTTTAGGAAGTTCTGTAGATTTGATTAGCGTGGTTCAGCCGACAATACAGGAAACGCGTTTCGTTGTAGACATATTTTGTGAGGTGCAAGGTTGTGTTGTCGACAGCTTTTTGTCTTCAAAAATAAACAAACATATTCAACTACTACAAATGATAAGCCCATATTCAGATCAATGTCACCGGTGGACTATAGAGAATATCAAGAACTATTATTGGAGACGTTTCTATACCCAGATTTATCAATTATAGAGCCGGCGGTTATTTTAGAAGGTCCAATTTCTTCAGGGAAAACTTACACTTTACAGAAATATTTAAATTCAAAAGAATCACAACTATTATATTTTTCAATCAACTGCAGATCATGTGTTTCAACAAAAGTTTTACTACAGAGAATATTGAAGTATTTATGTAGAATTTTAAAAGTTGATGAAATTGGGGTTCGCCATTTAATCTCAGGTTGCGATAAAATGTCTTTATTTCCAGAAACGTTAAAACAAGTTTTAAAGATTAATGAGAATGGATCATTTAAAAATAAAGAAAGGCCAATAGTGATAGTGCTGGATAATTTTGATCAATTTGATGGTTCCTCTGATCTCGGTGATCTTTGTTTAGCTTTAACAAAGTTATATGAACAATCACCATTATTTGAAAATTTTTCATTTGTATTTGTTGTTAGACGATCTGATATACTAGACGTTCCAACTCTAGGTATTCCAATTATAAAGTTTGAACCTTATTCAACTGAACAGATAAAAAATATTCTAACGAATATAATAAATATAAAAGAATGGATTGAAAAAACTACTAAAGAAATCGATATTACAGATCATAAATTAAGAGCATTTGTTAAGCAATTCATAATAATGATTTATGATACCTACTCTTCATATTTTGGCTCAGATATTAATTTAGTGATTCCAGTTATAGATAAACTTTGGCCAATATTTTATAAACCGTTAGTAGATGAAGGTCGTTTAAAAGTAGGTAAAAGTGATGTATTAACCACTTTTATGAAAATAAAATCATATTTACAATCAGAAGTTAAGCTAACTAATCAGTTTAATTCTAAAATCAACGTTAATGAAGTTTTAAACTCATCACTTAATAAGAATAAAATTCGTCAAATTTCCAAAGTCAGCAGTAGTGATAATGATGATGCTTATACACTTTCAGAAAAATCCAAATATTTAATCATTGCAGCATTTATTGCATCTGTCAATGTTCCTAAGTTAGATATGCATTTTTTCACAAAACAAAAGGAAACAAGAGTTAAAAGAAGGTATCGTATCTCCAAAAAAAAGAGTACAAATCAAAAGAAAGGTAATATATCAAATTCATTAAATTCTAGATTTTATTATCCACAAGCATTTTCATTAGAAAGACTATTAGCAATTCTTGCATCAATAACGGATAATCATGATGGTGTCATGATAACTAGTGATGTTGAATTGATGACGGAGTTAGCTACGTTAACTTCATTGAAAATTCTAAGTAAAGCAAATAAGAGTGATGTACTTTCAGGAGATGCCAAATGGAAGTGTGATATTAAATGGAATATTGTTAAAGAATTCGCAGAAGAATTAGGTTTTGAAATTGAGAATTACATTCAACAAGATGATCTTTAAGCTATTTGTATTTTTAGTAAATTTAATTAAATTTTTGATTTTTTTTTTTTTTTTTT
>JAJLSH010000204.1:129059-162484 GCA_030567475.1 Ambrosiozyma angophorae | reverse complement strand
AAAAAAAAAAAAAAAAAAAAAAAATCGTGTGAAATCATCATAGCAAAATCATATGATTTTTTAATATACACCACACCCTCTGTCCCTCATTACAGATGGCTCCATTTTTTTAACCTTCGGACACCCCTAACATATACTTTTTTTTAAAGGATTTTTAGCAATAATCACCACATATCGGAATCCGCTCCTTTAATAGGAGCTTCGGGTATACTTAGTCCAACTTGTTGACAGGTACTTTCAATTGATTGGTATATATCTCCCAAACCAATAAAACCAGCTAAAGAACGAATCTTTGCTCTTGAAGCTTTTAAAACTTTTTCATATTTTGCTACATCTGAATCTGAATTTGTAACTTTTAAAATCCCATTCTCATATAAAGTATCTAAAACTTGAAAAACATTTTCGAATTGAATTTTTATTTTATTTAAATCTCTTGGATGATGATTTATACCTGATGTTGTTATTATAGTTTTTTCGCCTCTATCTAATCTATTTTGTATATCGTCCAAAGCGATTTTTACAAATGATTTAAATTGACCAATTATTAAAAATCTTTGAAATCCAGTCTGTATACCTAATTCTTTACCTTCTCTAAATTGAATTTTAATTCCTTCAAGTTGACCTTCTTTATATCCTTCTTGATAAAATTGTTCCTCTAAATTTAGTAATCCATCGAAATCCAACGGATCATTTGAATTTGATCTTGTTTCGGTGGGCATGGTAGATTGATATATATAAGATATTTAAGTAATCTTGTTGTTTTAGAGCGTGTGTGTTAGTTATAACATAGTTAATGCCTACTAGAACCGTTAAGATCGAAAAAAAAAAAAAAAAAATAATTTACAGAAATTTAGCAAGTCAAAGGCGAGCACATACATATCAAGAAAAGTGTATCATCCAAAAAAAAATTATCACTACCGTATTACTTACTACAAGAACAAGATTAGATGGTACCATATAATTTGAATAACAAAGACAAGGAGATAAAAAAAAAAATTAAAAAAAAAAATTTTTAAAAAAAAGGGAAAATCGGTATTAAGATGACGCAATGACGTTTACATGTTGATATGATGATTTTCATATGATTTTAATTGAACATTATTTATTAGTGTGACTCACACTCACTTACTTTCGGTGAGCCATTTGTCCAGTAAATTCTAGAAGGACAAAGGTAAAAGGCGAAAAAAACGATTGTATACTTCTCCGGGTGTCCATTATCGATAATACAACCATATGGAAGATAAAAGTGAAGTTAAGTGAAGTAACTAATACACATAAATACGCCCTCCAGGTTACAGCATTGGCAATAACAGTACCATCGAAAGAAAGATATAGATGGGAAAGATAACAAGTCAATGCCTGGAGAGGAAGAATCCCGTCCATTAATTGTACCGGGAAAGATTTGTTGTATAATAGATTAAAAACTAAGCCCGCTATTTTTGTTTTTTGTTTTTGTTTCTTAACTATACTGGAGATGATTCAGAATCCGGAGATGATTCAGGCGTAATTACAATTCCACTTTGTCTTTCCTTGTGCCCTCGGCGACCCCGGGTCAATGGCGTCCCTTGGCTGAGCGCCGTGATTGGCTGGTCGGCACGGGGTGTTTATGGGGTGCGCTTCCTCTCCCCCGGACTTTGTTAGTCTCGGGAACAAGGTCCGTTTGGCCATCGCATTCAGGGATTTAGATGATGCTTATCGTTATATAAATCAAACAGTTTGCCCTTTTCATGATGAAGTGTATAAATACTCATTATATACTCGAAAATTAATAAAAACTAATTTCAATAAACTTTTCTTCACAATGAACCCAACTTATCAAGGCTTATTAAAGACAACTGCTTCCTTAACTAACAAAATGTCCGCTAAAACTATCTCAAATATGAACTTAACTTCAAGATGTATGGCTCCTGCTACAAATTCAGCTGTTAATGCAAACACTAGAAAGAATTTTACGTCTTATACTAGACCTAATCTTTCTTATTTTGATATGTATAACAGAACTCATTCTTATGAAAACTTGCACAATGAAGCTCAAGCTCAATTTGCTTCTTCTTCTTTGTCAAATGAACCTTCTGTGATAAATAATGGTTTAGGTGATGTTGCTCATGATGATTTAACTGTTATTGATGTCGGTGAAGCTGACACTTACTCCATTCCAGATACATATTTTGTTCCAGAAGTTGCAACTGATGGAGAAGCTAATCATCATGGTCACTCAAAGGTGTAGGTGTAGGTGTTGGTGTAAAACTTGAACCAAATCTACTACATCCCATCCTCATTTTATGCTACGTCATGTCAGATCATACTTGCTACGCTTTTTTTAATTCGACTTATTTGTACTTTCTTATATTTTTTTTTTTCTTTTTTGATTTTGTTTTTTGATTTGCATGTTATTGACTTTTATTTCTGGTTTTTTTTTTTTGCCTTTTTCAATACCTATATATATATATATATATATATATATATTAATAAATTCGTTGAACGGATATAAAAAAAAAAATAAAAAAAAAAATAATACAAGACGTAATTGAATTATTTTAATTATCCATATGTTCTTCTAAATGAACCTTCTTTAACTTTATCAAATCTTTCTCCATCAATATAACCACCAAACATTGATTCTTGAACATGATTAGCAAATTTTTGTGGTTCTTTTGCTAAATCATTAGCTGCAATTTTATTTAATGGATCGTTTGGATTTGGCTGTAAAAATAAATGTAAAATACCTGCAAATATTAATTGTAAAGTTAACGTTGGTTTCCAATCATTTCTTAAAATATTTAAACAAACATGACCTTCTAAATCAATATTTGGATGATAAATTTTTTCTAAACATTTAAACTCAGGGGCTTTATTTGGAAATTCTTCAGGAACTTGACAATCAAAATGAAAAACACCTCCTTTATAATAACCTTCCGTTGGTTTAACAACTAATTTAATCTTCATTGGATTTTCTTCAGAAAATGTAACATCAACAGATGGAATGTTTTCATATTCTTGTATATCTTTTTTAGTTCTTGTTAATGCAACACTAACTTGTCGAACTTGTGGTTTATTTTTATTTTCTCTTTGTTTTCTTTTAAGTCCTAACTATTAATACACCAAAAAAAAAAAAAAAAAAAAAGATTTCGTTAGTATAAATTCCAAGATCAATACTCCTATTATTATATATACCAACATACCATTATTTTAATCTATGTATACACTCAAATTCAAATTATAAATCCATTTGGATTTATAATCCCAAACCATCTAAACTTAATCTTCTTTTAATGACGCTCTCGCTGTGCACGGGTGTCTTAAATTGACGCGCGTCAATTGTCACTCCATTTCTTATTTATTTATTATATTTAACTATACAATCACAACAAAACCAAGTGGGAACAACTCTTTTATACAACACAAAGACAAATCACAACTCTATTCATTTATCTGATTTAGATATATATATATATATATTTGATACGTCTAACCCGTGTTGACCTACATTCCCTCACATGTCTTCAAATAATAAGACGTCTAATGTCACCTCTCCCAAGAGGACATCGACATATGATTTGAAGAATCAACTGCATAGTTTACAAAAAAAGTTGACAAATGATAAAAAGTCAACTTCTGTTGAACCTGAAATACATCTACCTTTAATTTCTCCTCGTCTTTCTCATGGTCAAGGTCAAGGTCAAGGTCAAGGTCAAGGTCAAGGTCAAGGTCATGCTCATGCTCATGCTCATGCTCCTTCTTCACCTTTAAAATCATCTCCTTTATCTACTGATCGTGGTGATGAATTACGTTTAACTACAAGAGTACGTATTCTTTATTTATTTTTTAACTTCTCTTTTTTTTAAAAAAAAAACAAAAAAAAAAAAAAAAAGTTTACTAACTTCTTTATCATTTATTGATTTTTACTTTTTAAAGAAACTTACAGGAAAAAATAGATTGTCTACCCCAGCACCAAATCCAGGTGCAAATAACAATGTTCATTTCTTAAGTGATGTTACAGAAGAATTATTATTAGAATCAAGAAAATTGAAACATGAAAATGAATATTATAAATCAAAGTTAAAAGAATTGGATGTTGAGTCATTAAAGAAACAAATTAAAAACTTAAATACAATAAATAAAAAATTAAGTGATAGAGAAAAAGATGATGGTGATAAAATATGGGATTTAGAAACTGAAAATAGTGTTTTAAAAGAATCTCTATCTAGAACTCAAACTGATCTTTCTAAAATATTTCAAGATAAAACTACTTTTGAATCATTAGTTGAAAATTTAAAATCTAAAGTAGAAACGTTAAAAATTCAAAAATCAGAATTTGAAACTGATTCTCTTTCAAAGTTAAATGAATTAAAAGAATCATTGATTGAAGTGAAATCTATAAATGCAAATTTAAATGATGAAAATGATAATTTAGTTCAAAAAGTTCAAGCTTTATCAAAAGAGTTAATTCAAGTTAAAGATGCATCTAAACAGGTTCAATTAAATAATATTTCTTTAAATAAAGAACCTAAAGAAGATTTTGAGTTTGATGAAGATTTATTGTTACAACCTTTAGATTCTGAAATTAAAGATTTGAAAGATCCAAATAAAATTATGGAAGCTGAAACTTTAAGATCTAATTTAGATCATGCTTATGGAACAATTACTAAACTTAGACATAATTTACTAAAATTTAAACGTGACAATGATGAATTACAAAATCAATTAAAAATAACAGAATCATTTCAACGTTCATATCCTTCTCCTTCTCATGATAAAAAGAAATTATTTATGAGAAAGAAGTTACAACTAGATAGTACTACAGGTTTATCTCCTTCTAAGAGGGCTAGCATAACGTTATCTTATAATGATACAGATTCTTCTTTTACTGGTGATGCTGAATGGGAAAACTTTGAAGGAGTTGATGAAGAACTTGCTAATAATAGCTCACCATCTCGTTTAAAGGATGTTCCATCATTAGTGAAATCTGATAATGAAGATGAATCTGATGATGATACTGACGTTGAAACTAGTCATTTACTTTCGAAAGGATTATCTGGTATTTCCCAAAAGAACTTATCAATATCTGATGTTGAAGAATATGCTAGAGAACATAACTTAAGATTGATTTCTCAATCTGAATATAATGCATTACAAATTACTCCAAGTAATGATTTACAAGATAAAGCAATTGTAGGTGCAGCTGCTTTAGGTATATTGGCGTTACCAAATACAGATTCTTCTTCAAATAAAGCTTTGGATAATTTGAAAGAAAAATGTAAAGAATTTAATCTTGTCCCTGTCAAAGAAAGTGAATATGAAAGATTAGTTAGAGTTGCTGATTATGAAGAAATTGATCAAGATATGTTAATGCAAAAGGTTGAAAATTTTGGCTTGAAATTATTACCATTAACGGAATACAAAGACATTCAGCATCAATTAATTGAAAAGAATAATGAAATTTCTATAACTAGTAATTTGTTTGGTGATATCGATTATTTGAAGTCAAAGTCTGAAGAGTTGGGTTACTTGACTTTACCAATTAACGAATATGATGATCTAAGAGGCAATTTATCTGATTATGAAGTTAAACATAAATCTTTAACTGATGATTTAGCATCTAATGAAGCTAATTATTTAGAGTTACAAAAGATTTTTGAAGAACAAAAGTTGAATTTGGATGAATTAAAGACATCTATTACTAATAAGGATAAAGAAATAATTGAATTGAAGGAATCTGTTGACGCTAACGAAAAGAAAGCTGAACATTTGACGGGTGAATTTACTAGTAAAACCAATGAAATTACGGAATTAAAATATTATATTGTTTCAAAAGAAAGAGAAATGAATGAATTGACTGAATTATCAGCTAATAAGGCAAGAGAAGTCAGTGAATTGAAGAGTGACATATCTAGTAAGACTGCTCAAATTGAAGAAATACAACAAGTTGTTGTTTCCAAAGAAAAGGAGATCGTTGAATTAAAACAAATGATTAATGTTAAGAGCGAAAATATCTCTGAACTGACCACAGTCATTGAGAAGAATGAGAATAAGATTATCCAATTAAATGAAGAGCTTTCGGCTAATAAAGAACAATTGGAATCTGTCTCTAAGAATCTAGAAGTTAATGAAAAGGAACTAGGTGCGCATAAGTCCATGTTTGCAAACCCAACAACTGAATTTATCGTTGCCGCTGCTACATCTTTGGGCTTGACTACTATTCCGATCGATGATCATCAAAATACAACTAGAGATCTGGAAGAAAAGGCTAGAACTATTGACATTCATGAAAAGTCTCTCGCTGATTATGAATCCAAGATGGAAGCTAAGAATATAGAAATTAATGATTTGAAGGATATGATCGATCATCCGTCAGCAAAGTTTATTACTCAAGCTGCTTCCAACTTAAGCTTAATTGCTATTCCTGCTACTGATTACGAAAGTAATGTTAAGGAATTAAAGGAGAAGACTACAGTTATTAAAGAGAATGAGGAGTTATTGAAGGCAAAGGATGAAGAAATTAATCAAGTTAAATTTGGGTTGAATGAAAAAGTTGAAATCATTAAATCAAAGGATGAAGCGTTGACAGCAAAGGATGAAGAAATCAACAGCTACAGATCTGATTTGAATGAAAAATCCACTGAAATTGAAACTTTGAAGAACAAGTTTGATAATCCATCTTCTGAATTTATCACCAGTGCTGCTGCTGCCTTAGGTCTGACAGCCATTACGATTGCTTCTCATGAAAAAATGTCTAATGATTTGAAGAATCAATCTAACGCTATTGAAGAAGGTCAAGATATAATTAATGTTAAACAAGAAGAAATTTCTAAGCTAACAAGTCAATTGGAAAATCCAGATATTGCTTATGTCACTGAAAAAGCTCAATCCCATAATTTACACGTTTTGCCAAAGGATGAATTTTCTGTCATTTCCAAGCAAGTTGTTGATCAGCGTGACGAGTTAGAATCTTATAAATTAGCTTTGAACAACAAAGAAGTTGAATTAAAATCTAAAGTTGAAGAATTAGAGTCGTTGAAGAAGGAGTTGTCTAATGAACATGCCTCATTAATTGAATTAGAAAGTGCTATTAAGGAAAGAGACGTAACATTAGAAACTTTGGAGGCTGAGTTTAAAAAGACGCAAATGTCTTTAGAATCATTGGAAGTTGAATTATCTGAAGTCAATTCTCAGTTAGCTAATGTTAAAAAACAAGTTGACGAACCTGATCTTGATTACATTAAACTTAAATCTTCTAATCTTGGTTTGGTTTCCATTCCGGTTGGTGATCATGATTCTATGAAGAAAGAATTAGAAGATCATATAGCTTTATGTAGTGAAAAAGATGAGCAAGCTAAGAAATTAGAGTTAGATTTATCTGATGCAAAGAAACAAATTGCAATTCATGAAAGTGACTTACTATCCAAGGACAAGGAACTGGAAAGAGTTGTTGATTCTCATGGTTCTTTGAAAAAGGAAATTGAAGGTCATCAGGTATTAATCAGCTCCCAGGAAGAAAAAGTTAATAATTTAGAATCTGACTTAACTGATGCTAAAAATCAAATTAAATCTTATGAAACTAATTTGTTAACAAAGGATAAAGAATTAGAAAATCATAGATCTGAATTGAAATCTAAATATTTGGAATTAGAATCGGCTACTTCAAAGCTTCATTCCCCTGATATTGACTTTATTTCTGAAAAGGCCATTTCGCATGGAATGGTTGTTATTCCTTCAGATGATCACAAACAGTTACAATCAGATTTAGAAGCTTTGAAGATTGATGCTACTAATATTAAAGAAGCTCTTACTTCAAAAGAAAATGATATTGAAAATCTGAAATCAACTATTTCTAATAAGGATTCTGAATTATCTCAATTGAAGGCAATTCATGAATCGCCAGATTTAACATACATTAAATCGAAGGCGCAATCTCTCAACATGGTTCTTGTTCCAACTACTACCATAAATGATTCTTCCAAGGCAGTTTCAACTGAAGATGCTATACAGTTTATTGATTCGAAGAATAAAATAGTAGCTGATCTTACAATCGAAGTTGAATCAAAAGATGCTGAATTAAAAGCATTGCAAAAACAACTTTCATCTCCAACGGAGGCATACTTAGGTGATAAAGCATCTGCTTCTGGTTTTGTTTTACTTCCGGTCGATGCTTATGAACAATTTGCTGAGTCAGTTAAAGCATTGAGCAGTACGCGTGCTGGTGCTGGTGTTGGTGCTGGTGTTGGTGCTGCATTATCTACTATTACAGCAACTACTGGTCTTGTTGGTGGAGGATTATTAGTTGCAGCCTCTTCTTCACTTTTAGCTTTAAAGAAATCAAATGACAAGCCAACTCTAGATTACTTGACTTCCAACTTGAATAAGATGGGTTATACTTCACTACCAAAGAGCCAATATGAAAAATTAAATGCTGCTGCCAATGAACCTCCAGTTTCTCCTTCTAAAGTCCCTGGAAGAAATATTGAGGTCGTTGAAACTGTTGACACTCTAAAGAAGAAGTGTGCTGCAATGGGTTTAGTTGCTTTATCCAGTTCATCATACGATAGTTTAATTGTTTCTTCTAAGAGATCTCTAACCACTGTCGAGTTGATTGATAGAATCGAAAAAGCAGGTATGATTGCTATTACAAGAGATTCCTATATGGCTCTATTAGAACTATTTTCTTCATTGGGTTCTTCATTTGACACTTTAGTTGGCAGACTGAAAGATCCTTCTTCATTTGAATTTGAATCCTCTCTGACTGAATTAAGATCTCTAATTGAAAATCAAGTTAAGATCAATGCCTCATATGAATCACCTTCAGATGAATATATTACTAAAAAGGCTAGTGATTTGGGTTATAAAGTTCTTAAATCCCAAGATTATGCAGCATTGAAAGAAAAGAAAATCACTGTTGATGAATCAAAGGAAGTACTGGAATCTAATGATTTCTCGGTTATTCCAAATGAATCTTATTATAAATTGAATGAAACTTTTTCAAAGGTTGAAAAGCCAAATGAGGCTTTTGTCAAAGAATTGGCAGCTGTTTGTGGTTTATCTGCTTTAGCAATTGATTCACTTGAAAAATTAAAGAATGATACTATATTAGCAAAGAATGCACAAGACGAACTTGATTCCAAATCTTCCGAGTTAGAAAATGTTAATGGTAGATTGACAGAACTTGAAAAAGAACTTGAATTCACTAGAGTTCAACTATCCACCAAGGATAAAGAATTAAATAATATTAAAGAAGAAATAGATCATCCAACAAATGAGTATATCACCACTAAAGCCAATGCCATTGGTTTAATTGCTTTAACTTCTACTGAACATGAATGCTTGAAAAGGAATCTTGATGATCATAAAGTTTCACTGGAAAACAAAAATAAAGAATATTTACAATTACAACATGAAGTTGCTTCAAAGCAAACTGAAATCAATAAATTACAAGAACAGCTTGAAGATCCAGAATTTGTTAAATCAAGAGCTATCAACCTTGGTTTTGCTGCTATTACTACTGCGGAACATGAGGAGTTATCCAAAACACTCACAGAAGTGAGTGATAAATTCAAGGAAAAATCCGGTGAATTAGATAGTAAGATTATTGAATTAGAAACCATTAAAAAGCAATTAGAAAATACGGAATTCATTAAATCAAGAGCCCTTGATCACGGTTTTTCCGCCATTACTACTGCAGAACATGAAGAATTATCTAAAAGGCTTGTAAAAGTGGGTGATAACTTCAAAGAAAAGTCTGACGAATTAAATAATACGCTTGTTGAATTAGAAACCATTAAAAAGCAATTAGAAGATCCTGAATTTGTTAAATTAAGAGCAGCCGATCATGGTTTTGCTACTATTACTACTGCAGAACATGAAAAAATAGTTAAGAATAATGCTGAGGCCACTATGGAATTGAAGGTCAAATCTGATGCATTGATTTCTAAAGACGAGGAATTGGAAAGTTTCAAGAAGCAATTAGAAGATCCTGAATTTATTAAATCCAAAGCTGTTGATCATGGTTTTGCTTCTATTACTACAGTCCATCACGAAGAGCTAGTTAAAAAATGTTCTGAAGTTGCTGGTGAGTTGAAAGCCAAGTCTGATGAATTGATATATAAAAATGAGGAATTAGAAGCCATTAAGAGACAATTAGAAGATCCTGAATATGTCAAATCAAGAGCCGTTGATCATGGCTTTGCTCCTGTTACCGCGTTTGAGCATGAAGAGTTAGTTAGAATGCACTCTGAAATCACTAACGGATTGAGGGCCAAATCTGATGAGTTAGATTCTAAGAATTCTGAGTTGGCTGAGGTCAAGCAACAATTAGAAGATCCTAAGTTTGTTAAATCAAGAGCTCTTGATCACGGTTTTGCAACTATCACTACTTCAGAACACGAAGAATTAATTAAAAAGCTGGAAAATATCACTGGCGAATTAACTGAAAGAGATGCTGAGTTAACCAACATGAAGAAACAATTAGAAAATCCAGAATTTATTAAAACCACTGCAGTTTCTCTAGGATTTGTTCCACTTCCAGTTGATGATTATTCTACTTTAAATAATAACTTAGAAGATAGTACAAAGGATCTAGAATTGAAATCTGAGGAATTATCACTTAAAAATGCAGAAATTCTTGAGTTAAAGAAGCAATTAGATAATCCAGAATTTGCTAAAACTAAGATCATTGATCATGGCTTTGTCCCTGTTCCTCTTGCTGAACATCATGAATCTATTCAAAAGTTGGAAGATACCTTAGAGAAATTAAACTTAAATTCTTCTAAATCAGCCACTTTATCTGCTCAACTTGATGACACCAAAGCTGAGCTGAATGAAAAGCTGAAAGAATTAACAGCCCTTAAGGAGGCTGTTGACCACCCTGATGCTGAATATATCAAACGTATGTCTGGTACTCATGGTTTTGTTCCACTTCCAATCACTGTTCATGAAGAAATGAAACAAAGTCTAACTGTTAGCCAAGATGAGGTTGATAAATTGAAATCACAAGTTGCTGAACAGAAACTAGAATTAGAAAAGTATATTTCTGATCTTGCTGGCAAGGAATCTATTGTTAACTCATTAAAAGAAAAATTCGAAAAGCCAGATGCTGAATATTTGAAATCTAAAGCTATATCTCACGGTCTAGTGGCTATTCCAGTGGACGAACATAAAGAATTAAATGAAAATGTTCTTGCTAGTATTGGTACAGTTGCCGATTTGGAATCTCAAATTAGTCAAAAAAATATTGAACTAGAGGGCCTTAAAACTGAGCTCACTAATAAATTGGAGGAAGTCAAGATATTCGAACAACAGGTACGTAGTCCTGATGTTGCATATGTTACTGAAAAGTCTGCTTCTCATGGTTTAGTTGCAATCCCAGTTAATGAACACGACCAACTGAAGGAAAATTTTTCAAAGGTTGGAGAATTGCAGGATCAGATTTCGGATAAACATAATGAATTAGAGAAAGTTAAAGCTGAATTAGTTCAACAACGCACTGTTGCTGATTCATTGTCAAAACAATTAGATACCCCGGAATTAGAATATTTGAAGTCTAAATTAGAACTACATAATATGGTTACTATTCCAGTAGATAAACTTGCTGAGCTAAGGCAAACTTTAGATAATAAAGAAAAAGAACTGTTATCTGTTAGATCGCAGATAGATGCTGACGATTCTGAGTTTACTGACGCTGCTGTATTTGTTCCCGTAGGAAGAACTAAATCTGTTGATCATGTTGCCGAAATTTCAACTGCTGAAAAGGAATTAAATTCCATCGAGTCTGAAGTAGATAAGAAACATGCTGAATTGCTTGAAATCCAGAAGGAATTAGAATCCAAAAAGCTACAACTTTCGTTATCTTCTGATTCATACATCTCTAATTCTATTGAAACTTCTGAACGTTCTCGAAATGATGATTTAGTTAATTCATTGAGATTACAAATTATTGCTTTAGAACAACAAATTGATAATTCCAAGGGTTTATCTGCTGATAAAGGTGACGTTAAGGAAGCTGTCGTTGCTGCGGGTTTAGCTTCTATATCTATTTCTGAATATGAATCTTTGAAGAAGGAATTGTCTAATAAGAATGCGGAAATTGAACAATTGAAGGGTGGTTTGCAAGTGCCTTCTATTGGCACTGAAGTTGCTAGTGTTAATCCGACAGTTTCACCAATAATTGGAAGTAACGAAAGTAGATTTCCTAACCCTATTTCTTCTATGTTGCCGTCCTCGTCTAACAGAAGTTCTGCTGACGTTTTAAATGAATCCTCGGATAAAGATCTACAAATTTCTGAATTAAATAAAAAGATTGAGAACCCTACTAAAGAATACTTGTTATCAAAGCTTTCGAATTTAGGCTACTCAGAAGTTTCCGAGTTTGGCTATGGGACTTCACCAAATGATGTACGTAGTGTCGATGATGAGTTTGTTGATGCTTTAAGTGATCAGGCAAGACAATCTGAAACAGATACTGTTGATGCCTTATTTGAACCAACTTCTGAATTTGGAGAAGCTCAATTAAGGGAACAGGCCAAGAAGCTTGGTTATGATTTAGTCTTAATTAATCATTCTGATGATGATAATACTTCAATTGACGAAATAAACGATGTTCGCCTTGGTACTGCTGAAATTCAAACAATCAGACAAGAAAGTCAAATCATACCTTCAAACAATATTAGAGATGGGGCAGCTAGAACTAACAGCAACGTAGCTTCAGATAATTTAACTCTTGAAGAAGGTTACGAAGCAGATACCGAAGACGTTTTGAAACACAAGGCTGCTGCTATTGGATGTGCTGTTGTTTCCCAATCTGAATTGTCTAGATTAAGGGAAACTGAACATCCGGACATATCCAAGTTGAAAGAATTAGCTGCTGGTTTAGGTGTTTCTGTCGTTGATACTGCTGCTACTCCTGGTAAAAAATCTGTTTCTGTTTTTGAAGATCCTTCATTGATTTCCAAAGAAACCTTAGAACGTTATGCAAATGATTTAAACTTGAGAGTTCTATCTAAAACTGAAGTGGAAAGAATGAAGAGACGTAGCATTACTTCACAAGAGCTTGTTAACAAAGCTGCTGAGTTAAACCTCACATTAGTTCCTGACGATGAAGTCAGTAAATTAAAGGAGACTTTGAGTGAAGACGACTTGAAACTTGAAGCTTCGAAAAAGAACCTAATGGTAATTCCAAAGGATCAATTTATTGCTACTACAATTTCAAGAAAACCTGACATTGCACATGTTGTTGTCTTGCCATCAACTTATTATAATAAATTACTAAGAAGCCATGAATATTACAAGAACTTCAAAGGTAAAACAGAAAATATTACTTCTCCTATCGATGAAATGACAAGCTTTGAATCAAAAAGTATTACCTTTCCTTCAGCTACTGATCAAAAGAAGAACTTTGGTCATACTTCAAGAGCCCCTTCTACACAGTTAAGTGTTGGTAAATCTACTATTCCTACTAATTTGGGTCCTCCAAGTGCCATATTGAGCCATTCTCCTTCGACTACCAGTACTCAGCAATTCTCCTTGTCTGAACTGGCAAGAGCCCCTTCTAATATCAGATCCTTACATAGTGTTCATACTGTTATTACTTCCAAGCATGAAATGGTTGCTGCTGTTACCCAAACTATTATTGGTGAATATTTGTTCAAGTACTATAGAAGACTTGGTCCATTCTCATCTGTTTCTCAAAATAGACATGAAAGATTCTTCTGGATTCATCCATATAGTTTGACCCTTTACTGGTCCAGCTCCAATCCGGTGTTTATCGATCCTTCTTCAAATAAGATTCGTGCACTTGCTATTGCTTCTGTTGAATCGGTTGAAGATAACAATCCTTTACCACCAGGATTATACCACAAGAGTATTGTGGTTCATTCTAAAGATAAATCGGTTAAGATTACTTGTCCAACTAGACAACGTCACAACATTTGGTTTAATTCATTAACTTACCTTATTGAAAGAAGTACCGATGATCTAGTTGATGATGGTGAAGTCGAAGATCAATACAAAGAATCCTTCACCATGGATCAAAAGGTTGAAATTGATAGATCACAAAGTTTCCGTCATTCTCAACCAAGAAAATACGTTTTAGGCGCTTCTCATCGTTGAGAGATGGCATCTGCATAGCTTTTTTTGCAACTCACCCGTATGATTGTTTTGTGCTTGCAGTTATTTACCAAAAAAAACAATCTCCTTTTTTTTTTAATTATTCATGAACATTTTATTATGTATTTAGTTTTACCGTTCTTCTTCTGTTTTTATTTTTTTTTGTACTTTGAGTTTCATTCATTTTTTCCTTCTCTTTTTTGTTTTTTGTTACGCAATTTTTTGTTCATTTCTACCTTAAGTCTCTACTTCATTATAAAAAATTTAATTTCATATCTTTATTTTCAAAAAATTTCTTTATGTTCGCTTAATGTTCGTTTATTTTTTTATGGAGCTTGAACAAGTCTTTGGTACCATTTGTACTTAAACTAGTAATACAAAGATATAGGTAAAGAGTATTAATATAAGAAAAATTTAATTTTTTTATATATACGATAATACTTAATATTACCAACATTTATTAAAAAAATTGGTAGATCAGCAAAGGCAAAGAAAAGTAAAATAAAAGTAATGATCATGGAATATTAATGAGCGTAAATTAGTTGGAAAAAACAAAGAGACAAAACAAAAGTAGTAGTAGTAAGGAGTCTGATGTGAATTCTTACAGTAAAAAACATAACATATGCAAGATAAAATGAGTGAGTGAGTGACTAAGTGAGTGTAAAATAAAAAACGAACAAAAGTAAATAAAAAGAAGTAAAAGGTAAAATAAAATAAAATATCAACAGAAATTCAAATTTCAAAAAAAAAACCCAGAACGGCTCAGAATATATTATGAGGTATCATAGGTATAAGGTAAAAAATTAAAACGAGAGAAATGTGGAAAAAAATTAAATTAAAAATTCAACGTCTGCAATAAATAATCGAACAACATAATGAATTAGTGTGTTTAATTTTTCTTAACATCAACAAAAGGATTCAAAGTACGGAAAGTCAAACATGGTAAAGTCATACCCACTTCAGATTTCAATAATATTGGAACTTTTTGTAATTCTCTGACTTCTTGAATATAGTTGTCACCTTCAACACGAGTTATACATTCTTTAAAGTAGGGAGTTAACGAACCATCAGATACTAAAGACTCAACATGCGGAACACATAAGTTTAATTTGGCAAACTTATCGACAAGGCTTCGGGTAGCAGTAGATTGAGTAGCAGCAGCTTCCTTTGATGATGATCTGAATTTATTCTTAATTGAAGCTCTATAAGATAATGGTTTTCTTTCATCTTCTGGAACATATGTAGCAGCATCAACACCTGGTTCCCAATATAATTCCAAAACTTTGTTTGTCTTATCAAATTCTGCTTTACGTAGAGGTAATTGATCTCCGTGAACTCTTTTTTCAATACCAAATTCAGGTAAAATAACATCAAATGAGGATTCATAAACTTGTAAGACTGTACCCATGCATAATATTTGACCAGCGTCTTTACTCATATCATTAATAGTTTGACATAATAATAAATGAATGGCTTGTTCTTGGGCAGCCTTAGCACAGTCTTTCTTAAAGTTACAGTAATCACTATTCATCTTCAAAGAGTCAATATCATCTGAATAAATATCTGTTCTACCGTTAATGACGGCTTTAAATTGTCTATGAACAATGGTGTCGGCATATCTTCTTAATGGAGCAGTGAAATGAGTGTAAGATGGTAAATTGAATAAGTAATGGCCTAGGGAATCAGAATCTGATTTACCAGCAATGACATATTTACCCCTTGGCATACACTTAATCAAAATCGTTTGCACAGCATTTCTTTTAACTGGATCTTTAATGTTCAATAATGAATTTTGGAATGTGGAAGCGTTAGTAGTATCAAGATCAACACCTAAAGCAGCAACCTTTCTTGAATAAGCTTCAAATTTAGTCAGTGTAGGAATTGGATATCTTCTTAACAAGGCTCTGTCGCCTAAACCAGCATGGATTCTTTGGGCAACTGCTGCATTGACATTATGGAATATTTCATCAATCAACGTAGTTGAGGGAATGTTGTCAAAAATATTTAATGATAGTTTCACTCTTTCATCATCTAATTGATCTAATAATGGGCAAACCTGTTCAGTAGTAAGAGTTGGATTGTTCAATCTACGCTTTCTTAAACCATTTGAAATTAACGATAAGGTAGTAACATAACCAGAAGTGGCATCATTTGAGCCTTTTTCAGAATAGGTACCATTCAAAATAGAGTCAATAACAGCATATTCAACTCTTTGCTTAGGTTCAACAATAGATTCACCCATCCAAACATCATCAATATCAAAGGTAGAAGAATCTATTTCAAAAACAATGGATAGACCTAAACCTTTTTCTCCTTCCTTAAACGAAGCTAAATCATTAAATTTTTGTGGGAATAAGTTAATTGCCTTTTGAGGTAAAAACACAGAGTGTGATCTCTTCTTTGATCTTTTATCTAAACTTGAATCTTGCTTAACAAAATATGTGACATCGGCAATATGAATACCCAATTCAATCTTACTTTCTGAAATAATCTTAACATGTAGTGCATGGTCAGAGAAGACACCAGTTTGAGAGAAAGCGATAACATATTCGTCACTAAAGTCTCTTCTAGATTTATCAGCTAAAGCGATCCTAATATCACCAAGATCAGACAAATATTTGCTTTCATCTTCTGGATATTCATCACAGATAAAGTTGTTATCTCTTAATATAGAATCAACCTCAACTTCCGGGTCATTCATCTTACCTAACTTTGAAACAAGAGTACCAAATGGATGTAACGAGGTGATTGGCCATCTCTTAATTGATGCAATGAATACTTGGTCGTTATACTTTTCGTGATTTTCAACAAAGTCCTTTGGGGCCTGTTCAGTTGGAATAGCAATCAATGGAACTTTCTTATCAGTTGGCTTGAACCAAACAATTTTTGGTCTATTTGTTTGTCTTGGGGCACCATCTTTATCTTTGTTTTCTCTAGCTTCCTTAGCGGCCTGTGATGGTCTTAATAAGCATAAAGTACCTGAAAACAATTGGCCAGGAATACGGTCGACAACAGCAACGACGTGACCTGCATACAATGGTTTGAATTCATCACTAATTTCTTCTTCTTCGACTAAAAGTAAAGATTGTCCCTCAACTTCAACATCGTCATTCTTCTTTTGAGTGGGTCTTTGTTTTAATGAGCCTCTCCTATTTAAGGTGTTAGAGCTTGATGATGTTGCAGTTGATGGGGTTGAGTTGGTGTTATCAGTGTTAGAAGAGGTTGTAGAGGCATCATTGTGTAAATCATCACTTAACTCAGTACCTGGAACAGTTGAAATATTATCTTTTCTTCTCTTCTTTTCTTCCTTTTCTCTCTTTGAACTCCAAACTTCATCAACAACTAATAATTCAACGGCAACTAAATCACCTTCTAATGCCCTGTTACGATCTTTAGAACCACAAATAAAAATATCAGCATCTAATAAGCCATCAGTTGAAACGTAGGCATCGGACCTATTTTTTTTGTTAACACGTAAAATACCAGTAACTAATCTATCTTCATTAATTAATTCCGGTAAAGAGTTTTGAGGTAAATAAGGAGCAAACAAAGATTTTCTTTGACCATTTTGAGCTTGATTAAATTGAGAAATGGAAGAAACCGAACCACCATATGAACCTCTTGTCCTATGGCCAGGAGTAAAAGAAGGTGGTTCGAAGGAACGTGGAGAAAACAAATTATTTTGATTTGGAGTACTAGGTTGTTGCTGTTGTTGTTTTCTCCAGTTTGAGCTCATATCAGAGGCTGAATTTCTGTGATTTGTTTGACGACCACCTGAAAAGATTGGTGCTGGTGGCGCTAAAGTACTTGAATTGTCCCTTGGTGGAAACTGGAAAGATCTTTGAGGAGAGCCATTTCTAGCTGACAAATTAGATTTTGTTCTTTGATGTCCAACAGATTCAAAATCATCAGAAGATGGACTTGGGGATGGTGGAAACTTAAAAGTTGGAGGTGCTAATAAAGTAGAGTGATTCGCTTCGTTTGGTTCTTGGGAGACTGTAGTTGAAGAAATTGACAATTTTGAAGGGGATTGTCTCTGAGCTTGGGCTTCTGCAGCGGCCTTCTTTGCTTCTGTTAAACCCAACGAATGTCTTCTATTGTGACCGTAATTCACTGAAGTAACAGAAGATTGAGCCCTTCTGTGATTTTTATTTGGAGATGAAAATGTAGTATCTTGGTTATCAGGATTAGAGACATTACTAGAAGATCTTCTATGATGGCCACCAGCGCCACCTCTTCTATTATTACTGTTACTACTTGAAGGAGACGGCATTAAAACACTTTGAAAATTAAAACCACTTCCTTGAGTATAATTCGAAGATTGTTGGTAGCTTCCACCTCCTTGAGATAACTGTTGCTGCTGTTGTTGCAAAATTTGCTGTTGTTGAGCTTGGACAACTTCCAACTGACGTTGTAAGTTAAATTGTTCCACTATAATATTAGAGTGCAAAGTTAGTAATGAAATTCAGGAAAAATACAAATAAATTAACTCAACAAACAATGACTCAAGAATGAGAGCACTAGCACCCATGGCGACACCAATATGGCAATGGTTGCTCAAACAATTGAGTCAATTGAGTTATTTGAGTTATTTGAAGGTCACGGGAAAAGAGGGAATATATATACATACGCATCAAAGTGGTTAATTCACTAGGGGATCGTCTATGAGCAACATGGATCGTTCTTGGATGATTGCCTGCTGTTCTAATTGTGCTGTTCTGACCGTTCTGACTATTCTGGTTGTTTTGGTTGCTCTGACTGTTCTGTTGAGTGTAATTGTTGTTGTTGTTCGGAATATTGTTCAATCCCTGTTGTCGATTAGACATGGCACAAGTATTATTTCAATTGAATCTGATACAATGAGATAGATGTAGTAATGAAGGTAGGTATAGTACAGAGGATACGAGGTTGAAAGGGAAGGAAAGTAAGCGTAGTTAGTGCAAATGAAATAGCGTCTAGGAGTACGCCTTGTAGGTTGGTCAGGTGGGAGTAATGAGAGGAGGTATAAGGTATTCTTTGAAGGGAAAGGAAGCACAAAACCAAGTTGGAAGAAAGAGTAGTTAAGGTGGTGGTGGTGGTACAGGCAAGTCGAAAATTTAAAATTTGCCTTCAAGTTGAATCTAATTGACGCATTAGACGTGGAGGCAAACTGACAATTACAGCACATAGAGTAACTGCCACTGAAGCCGGCCGGCTCTATTTTGGCCCTAAGTCTACTTTTTGGTTTTGTTCTACGGCGATCACATAGGTCACTCAACTCTTTACAGCCCAGTTTCACGGTGGATAAAACTTCTGCTATCTCTCTTTTACTTGACATCTTTGTACCGCATGACGTATTAACAACAGGGCTATTTTGACAGGGACAGGGGAAATACACCGAAAGCCAAGAGACAAAAAAAAAAAAAAGAAGATGCGGGCTAAGAGGTTCGAACTCTTGCACCTTTCGATATCACGGCCTAAACGTGACGCCTTAACCACTCGGCCAAACCCGCATTTACATGTGTTGTAGTTAATCAGGTGAGCTTTGGTAAACATTCTGCCAAATGGTTTCTGCTTTAGATTATTCGTTTTTTCATTCATCACTTTAAACACTTTTGTCTTTTATTATTTTTATTATTATTTTTATTATACTTCCCATTTTTATCTATTTTCGTGACTTTTATTTTTTTTATCTTTTATCAAGTATTTTATTTTGTTATTATTTTGGTTTTAGTACTGTAAGTGGATATATTGGTGAGCATGCTTTTGTCTGTATAGAAGACATTTTGATTTATCCAGCTGATGGAAAGAACATTACAATCATTTGCAACTAGCCTTGGACAAATTAAGAAATTCTCAATTGGTTGCTAAACTTTCCAAACCTGAATTTGCTAGGGTTTACAGTTGGTAAAGATGGTACTGGTGCTGATATTGCTACTACTGAAGTTGTTAAGAATTGGATTACTCCTAAAACCCCCCTTGAATGTCCAAGTTTCCGGGTTTTAACTGGTTTTCACAGTCGTTTTGTGAAGAATTACTCCAAAATTGCCTCCCCCTTCCTTATTAGATTATGCTGCAAAGAAATGTTCTTGGTAGGATGGTCATATTGCTGCTTTTAAAAAATTGAAAAGAAGCCTAATAAAATCAAAATTCTAAAATAAAGGCAAATGAAATACTGCAACAAAAAAAAGATAATAACAACAAAGGGGATTAAATAGCAAAAGAATTACTTTAAGCAGTTACTTTCAGCAAAATTTCGCTCAGTTCGCTTCTAACTTCCTATAAAACTGTAACTATTTAGGTTGCTTAGTATGTGGTCAATATATTTATTTACTTATTACTTTAACGTTAGACTTCTCTCCTCCAAAGTTACGGATTCAGTATGAAAGTTATAGTGGTGTTTATAAGGATATAAGAATGACACCAAAACATTTAGAGGGATAATTATCAAATGACTCTGTATTACGAAGAGTGTCCTCTAGTTGACGAAAAGAACATGAGGCAAACTTTTATCAATAGTGTCACCTATCTAGTTGTGGAAATTTCCTATAAAATTGCACAAGCTTTGGTGAGAGAGAGGTTTATTTGAGGAGAATATATTTTCAGCATAAAATAAGTATAAACGATATTTTGGTAAGTGAGGTGTAATCAAAACACAAAAAAAAAACCATCAAGATTGATCTAATTTGTTTTGGTAACAACGCCCAAAACGTCCAAAACGAACTCAAAACACTTCACGTAATTATGAAGTATTTCATTGTGTGGGTTTGTTACGCATTGAGAACTAATATTTTCGTAAATATTCGTTAGTTAATTCGTATTGTCAGCATATTTTTTACTTTACACTTTCGTATAGAAATTGTATATGTTGGGGAAAGTGTTAATTTTGATGTCTTTGTAAGAGCTTTAACTGCAATTATTTTGATGTAGCGGCATCTTGATTTGTTCAATGTCTGGGGAACTGACTGAATTACCAGGCTACTGTATTTCACATTGGCACTAACGGCATACTAAAGAGTGCTTCTACGAATTTCTTTGATATATCGTAAAATCATCATACCTCTAATGAAGAATGTATAAGCTGCCCGGACAGTTAAGTTAAAAGAAACTGAGCCACCAATACAGAATGAGAAGAAAACAAAAAACTAAAGTAGAGCCTAATTCGTTACAACCGGAAGAGCTTTACTATTGGAGATACTCTCCAGATTTTATTTGTGGCTTTCCAAATCATCTTGCGTTAGGTTTTAATAAAAACTCAACACAATGCTACGATAAATCTTTGATAATAAAAGTTGAGCATTCTTCCTTTCCCTTGATACAAGATATACTATGTGTTATTGGTCTATATTCACCTAAGATCAACATATTATCAATTTGCATTGCCTTTTATAACGGATTTCATACACTATGATTTATCATTAAGATCTGTAATTCTAATCAAAAAATAAAAAAAATAGTTAGTATAATAGCTCTTTATATTACAACTATATTGTATCTTTTATTAAATATCCCAGTTATTAGAGTATTATTATCAGATAAATTGATGAATGTTGGAAACAGAGGGTTTCTTCATAAAGATCAGAGTGAGCTGAGAAAAGTTATCATCATAAACAATTTAAATGGGATAAAAAGAAGAGGTGCTAAAAATGTAATAACATACAATTTAAGGTTGGTTAGTTTACCATTATGATAACGTTAAAGGAAAAGAAGAGGTGTTGAACAGATTAATTTTACTTCGAGAAAATAAATTTTTTTAAGATGGCAAGTTACCCTGCGCTTAAAAGAATAGGGGGTTGTCTTCGTTTTTCTTTGAAATAGGTGCTTTCTCTATTTATAATGTCAGATTATGACTGGTTACTGACCAGATCAAAGACTGCTTATGAGTGTTTATCCATAGATCGTACAGAGCCACTAACAGAGGCTTTATTGAAAAAGTCATATAGAAAAAAAGCATTACAGTTACACCCAGATAAGAACGATTCACTTAATGCTGAGGAGGAATTTCGAGAGGTTTCTGTTAGTTATAACATTTTAGTTGACCCCAAATTAAGAGTTCGATATGATGGGTATCTAGATTCTCTGAGAAAACAACAAGAAAAAAAAAAAGAAATCTCACAGAAAAATGAAAAGTTGAAGAATGATTTGATTTTTAAAGAGAATGATTTAAAATTTAAAAAAGCTAAGAACATTAGTAGGAATAAGAAAAGAGAAATACTAAGGAAAGATTATTTGAAGTTAAGGAGAAATAAAGTCAATTCAATTTTAAATAAATCATCACCTAGTCAAGAGTTAAATCCAAATCATGAACATACTTTTCCATTTCCGGCAGAGGTTAGACTT
The DNA here is from genome assembly GCA_030567475.1 of Ambrosiozyma angophorae. Lineage (NCBI taxonomy): Eukaryota > Fungi > Ascomycota > Pichiomycetes > Pichiales > Pichiaceae > Ambrosiozyma > Ambrosiozyma angophorae. Next base: position 140,071 of record JAJLSH010000204.1, on the reverse strand, counting down.
AAATGGAAAAACAAAGCCTCTGTTGCATCGTTAATCACTCCTGAAGTAATAGTTAAACTAATGGAAGTGTTTGGTGAAGTTGAGCAGGTTAAATTATCAAGGTCTAATAAGGAATCTGATAATTATCATTACGCCACTGTGTTTTATCAATCTCATTTAAGCTGTATTGTTGCTGAGCTACACGATTATTCAAAATCTTCTTTATTGTGGGATGAAGTAGGATTATCAAAATTATCAAAACTTTTAAGATCTGCCAAGATTATTCAGTACAATGATTCCTTCCTAGATGAATACGAACCATCTTTTAATACCAATATGAGTTTTGAAAGCTATCTTGGGTTAACCCTCTTGAAACTCAATAAAGATATTAAAACAAATAAATACTAAATATCCGTGTGTAACACATATAACCCTGTAATTAATAATTTTATAGACACATTACATAACATTACCATTTAATCGGAGTCAATCACTATAGTTTCAGGTGAGTGTGTTTTATCTTTTACTGGTGGATGTGTTTTGTTCTTATCCTTTCGTTTCTTATTTGCTCTTAATGATTGACCTTGGCCTTGGAAAACAACCGTTGTTTCATCATTTTTCTTCTCTGCTTTGTCAAACTCATCCCTATAAGGAACCACCGGATAGCCAAAAAACAAATAACCATCTGGTAAGTTCAAAGGTCTAATAGGTCCACTTAAATCAAGGTCACCCGTAGGCAAATCTTTCGTCTTTGGTTCTTGTCGAGCAACTTTCTTTCCCGATAATTTCATTCCTGATCCATGAAACTTTCCTTTGGTTGCTTCATTTATTGCTTCTCTTAACGTATCACCATAATTAATTTGTTTCGCCATAGAACCTTCACCTTTTAATGAAGGGGCAGCTAAAGCTTTCTCACGTTTTAATTTATCGTTTTCCTCTTTTTGCTTTGCATAGTCAGGCTCAACATACCCAACAGGTGGTGCAAAATCAGTAACTAGGTCAGTTTCTATAACACATATACCATGAGAACTTGATTCAGGTTTGACCTCCAAAATCTTAATTTTATACACTTGATCATTGTAGTTTACCTCAATTATATCACCCACCGTTAAAGTTGTAAAATGTCTTAATGCATTCTCTAGGACAGCCTTAGGATCACTTATTTCTAAAAAGTCGACTGATTGTGGTTCTAGTTTGACAAACGAACCTTGGTTAAGGTCCATTGATTTAATATTTACCAATGATCCTGCCTGAGCTTGAATAGTGGAAAACATCCACTGTGGAAGGTAGCATCTACCTTCTTCAGCTGTAAATTCTAACACACCACTATGTGTTGATAAACCTGTTGTTTCTGATTCAATTTTAAAAATCATTGGGTATCTGATTTGCAGAGTTGTTAATTTGTGTAAAGCTGATTGCGGAAGAAATATCTTTCCTCCATAGTTTGCATCATTTTTTCTAATCATATCTGGCATCATTGATATTGGATAGCATCTGAAATAGTCTTCAAACTGTTGTTGATATGGGAGAGAAGTTGAAAAGAATCCATCTCCAGCGCCACTGAAACTTCCAAAACCAGTAAACTATTGCACGAATATCGATAAGTGTTAGTATTTTATCTTCTCCAATTTATCAGTAGCCACCAACAGATTTAAATATTAAGCATACCATATTAATGAAGTAAAGAGTATAGATGGGTCAATGTCTCCGAAAACTATATCTTTGTGGGTGCCGAAGAAATTCATTTGCTAACATTTAAATTTGGTGCGGGTGGAAGTTTGGTGTTTATCTTTTAGGCATCAACCCTTTGTTATTGCAAAAATTACAACCACCAACACGATGAATGTGGATCCACATGACGCTTCGTCCTTTCTAGACAATATCATTAATGATGAGCAGGCTCAGAGGTTAAGAGATATGCTGAATACTGAGAATAATGGTGATAATAATGAAGAGGCCATTCTCTTCTCAGAAGAAGAAGACGAAGACGGAATAGATGACTTTTTAGACGAAGACGAAAATTACGACGAAGATGATGAAGAGGAAGAATATGAAGAAGACTATGACGGTGATGAAGACCCTACATTTGGTACTAGCGATCTTGCAGCGTTAGGATTCAGTGAAGAAGAAGAAGATCTTGATTTTAGTGATATTGGCAGTGATGACGAATTTGAATTTAAGAACGCGTTACGTGAAGCTACAAATTTTAAAGTAAAGCCTAAAAAGAAAAAGAAAGGAGGTTTAGCCAAATTCAGAAGAAAGATTAGAAGAGAAGATGCTTCACCTGAAGTGAAACTAAAATTGAGTGAAGCAAATGAAGCCTTTGTTAGAAATGATTTTCAAGCGGCTTTAGATTTGTATATGGAAGTTTTGAAACTTGATAATAATAATTTCAGTGCTTACAAAACGCTAGGTGAAATCTATAGGGTGCAAGGAAATTATAATAAATGCTCCAACTTTTGGTTATTGGCAGCTCACATTCATCCATGGGATTTTGAATTTTGGAGAACATTAGCAGAATTATCAGTAGAGTTAGGTCATAAAAGACAAGCTATGTACTGTTATACGAAGGCAGTCAGATCAAGTAAAGGTAAAGATTTAGAAGCAATTTTTTCTAGATCTTGTTTATATAGATCAAGGGGTAAATATAAAAGAGCAACCGTTGGCTTACTTAAATTAAGAGCATTGATGCCGCAGGAACCCAAAATATTAAGAGAACTAGCAAAATTATATGTTGATCAAAACAGAATAAATGATGCTATAACAATGTATACCAAGGTGTTAGAAGATAATATAAAACATCGTAGATTACTAGAAAAGGAAGGAGGATCAAAGCATTATGCTGAAGAAGAAGAACAAGAAGATGACGACGGCGACGACGAGGATGAAGAAGATCAAGTGAGGTCTAAACCTGGTAAACTCGCAACAGTCACTTTTGATTGGTCTGCACTAAATATTCTTTGTGAATTATATGCATCAAAGGCTGCTTGGAATTTAGGTATTAAAACATTAAAATTAGCTTCTAGGTGGATTCAACACCGTGAGAACCAAACTTCATGGGACGATGACAATATGAATTTGGATGTTGAATTTGATAATAGAAGATTTGATTATCCCAAATTTTTGGGATTGAGAGAAAGTGAAAGGGAGAAAGACTATTCATTGCCAATTGATATTAGAGTTCAATTGGGATTATTCAGATTAAATTCAAAGAATATTAGTGAAAGTTTAAAACATTTTCAGTTTCTTTTACAGTATTCCGTTGAGGAAGTTAGTGATCTATACCATAAAGTTGGTATGGAACTTGAAGCATTTGGACTTTATGCTGAAGCCTTAGACTTTTTGAAGCCTTTATCAACTGAAGCACCAGAGTATAATACGCCTGATTTTGTTTTGTGTATTGCCAGGTGCTTAAGAGAAACTGAACAATTCGAATTAGCAAAGGATGCGTATATGTCTTTGTTAGAATATGAACCTGATAATTTAGATGTGAAGGTGGGATTGGCCGAAGTTTGCTTGTATTTAAATGAGGTGAATATTACATCCAGGTTATATAAAGAGGTCAGAGAAGAAATAAATAAGGAAAAGGCTACTGCTAGAGCTAACATATTGAGTAATAGGCCCGAAGGTAGAGATAACGACGGCTTAGAAAACGATGAAGATTATACCGCAGAAGGAGAAGAAGAGGATGATATGTTCAATCAAGATCATCAAGCATTGATTGCAGAGTTCCCAACTTCCAGAAAAACAAAGAAGAAGAAGAAGACAGTGATTTTATCTGATATTGAATTGCAAGCAATGGAAGAAAAATCTTCTAGAAGAATTAAACATCAATATGCTCGTACTAAGAAATTACTTGAGAAACTCAATTCAGATGATCAAGAAAACAAAAAGGCAACCGCAGTTGTGTGGATTGAGCTAGTTTCAGAATTAATTGAACTTTTTGCAACCTATAGGTCCTTCTTTTCCTCAGAAAAGGCTAAAAAATTTAATGTTAGATTGAGAAAAAGAACGATGAAGTTGAGCGTTGATCAAAGATTATCGAGAATGGCATACTTTCAAAATGAAATGATTTTATCAAATGAAATGATTTCAGGTAGAATCAAATTATCAGATACTGAATTCAAAGGAATTCCTTACGAAGAATGGTATGATCTATTTTTAGTGTATTCATTGATGTTAGCCAAATTTGAAAACAATGTTGATGACGCAATTGCAGCCCATGATATAGCAAGGCATATTAATGTCTTTCAAACTAAGGAAAAAGATACAACAATTACTTTGGTTGGGTTATCAATTGGATTGATGGCAAATGACAACCATTTAATAATGCAACAGTGTAGATTATTAATGAATGAATTTCAATTTTCCTCATTAGTTTATAAACTTTTCCTTGCATCTATCTATCCAAACGCATTTACCTATGAACACTATGCAGACCCAGCAGAACAAAAGTATTTACTAAGACAAGTTAAGGCATTTGATAGTATAAAAAAGAATATAAATATTACTGGATCTGCAACTATTACCAATACAAAAGTTGACACAAGTAAGCAACATCCTATATTGATTTACTTGTATGCATCATACTTATACATAAACAAATCCTATTATTCGGCCTTAATATATCTTCACCGAATTTATAAGGAATTTGATAATGATCCTGCAATATTGTTATTACTTGCATTCAGTAATTTCCATAGAAGTCAACAAAGACAGACATTAAATACAAACTTTCAAGTTTTACAAGGATTAACCTTTATGTCTGAGTACATTAAGAAAAGACACAACCAAGGAGATGGAATTTATGCTGAAATGGAGACGACATATAACATGGGTAGAGCATTTCATCTTTTAGGTTTAGAAAGTTTAGCGGTTCAATTCTATGAACAAGTTTTAAGCATGAAGGTTGATAATGTGGCATTTGATCTAGGAAAAGAAGCTGCTTATAACCTGTATCAGATTTATAATACCAATGGGAATTTTAAACTTGCTGAAAAGATCATGGATAAATATTTGGTTATCTGAAAAAAAAAATAATGTAATTTATATAGAATTTGTGTATTATATGTAGTATCAAAATGATATAATAATGAATGAAACGCGAAACTTGAAAGTTGATTTGATCTCCTAACGATTGTGTGTTGTTCTTTAAGCAAAATCACAATGGCTACAGAAGAAGAGCTTTTGGTAGAAATCAATCGATACAATGAAGATGTGGTAAGAACAGAAGAAAACCTCCGGCTGAAGTTACAATCTTACTTGGAGCAGTACGAGGTTAATCCTACCCAAACTAGATATGACGTTGAAAAGGAGGTGGAGCAATTAGAAGAATTGGACAAACTGTGGCTGGTACGGGGGCTGGTGAGAGAGCTTGATTCGGTGGCGCAAGAGGCGAGTTCAGTGGCGCGGGTGGCTGGCAGAACAAACGGGCTGTGCAAATTGAAGGCGCGGGTGGCGGATATAAGTGGCGCGGCAATTGGGGTTGCAGTGGCGCAACATATGGAGCAGCACGTTAAAGCAACCGTCGGTGATATCGGCACATCTCTTTCAGAGTACTTCCGTTTTCAGGAAGATCTCGGATTTATCTACACTGTCAAAGTTGATGATTATACTTTTGGTGAGTTTGTAGAATTATGTCAACAATTTGAAAGCACGTATACTGATTATTGCCCGCTATTCAACTTTAATAAATTATTTAGAGAATGGACTGGTGAGTTATTAGAGAAATTGTCTCAAAATGGTTATAACCAGGAATTATCGACTACGAAAACCGATCAAAGTATTGGCATAGGACTTGTTCCCTCAAATGATACTGGTTTCCTAAACTTTCTTAAATCTATTGAAATTTTAATTGATTTTTTTAATAAATTTCTTGATTTAATTCCAATTTCTTCCTACAGTTTATTTACCAATTTGAAAAATTCAATTAGTAAAGAAATAATGAAATCTTTAAAAAAACAAATATTTTCAGATTCAAATATTTATTCATTAATACTTGATAATTTAAATAGATCATCAGAATCTTCTTCAAATGTTGTTGATAAGTTATTGAACATTTCAAATTTATTATCTCAAAAGAGTTGGTCTTCTGATGGAATCTGTGATTTAGAATTTTGGATTGAGGATGTTACAAATTATTGGATTCAAGATTTAATTAATGAATCAGTTGATGAAGTTAAAATAATATGCAATGATTTAAAGATTAAAAATCCAATTTATAAAGATATATTCACAGCGCTATTAAAGAATGAATTACCAGAAGAAGAAAGCATAGAATCACCTGCAGATGATATTAAGCAAAATCAGTATTCAAAGACAAGTCAACAACAAGAAGTTTTGGAAGACAATTGGAATGACAGTTGGAATAATGATGACTGGGACGATGAAAATAATTCAGAACCAAAAACTTCAAAACAAATAAATGATAACCAAAATAATAATGGTGATGATGATGATGATGATGATGGATGGGATGCTTGGAATAATGATGACGAAGATGATGATTGGGATGATGGTGAGTCTCTCAAACCAAAACCAATTTCAAAAGCTAAATCGATTGTCAAATCAAAGGTGACTACAAAAGCGTTACTAAGAGCTCTAGAACCTAAACCCAAAGCGAAAGGTTTTTACAAATATTCTAAATTAACACCAATGATTGTCAACACGGTTAATAACTTTTACTTCAATTTCAGAACTTTAAAAACTAAAGTTAATTCAGCAAATATTGATAATGATGAAATACACTCAATTGACGACTTGTTCAAATCAAACTTTAAGAAAATTTTGATTTCATATTTCATGATTATTCAGTCATCAATATTAGAATTTTATCCTTCGAAGATCTTATTTTATAATGATTTTAATAAAATTCTTGAAGATATAACAAATACTTATTCCACTGATCTTAAATCTTGTTTTGAATTAAATTTGAATTTAGCAAAAGATTTCACAAATGAACATCTGAATGAATTGAAAGGAATCGTTACATCATATAATTCTATATTCTTTGAAGATGCTGGTACTAGTAAAATGAATCACTCAACTGTCGCATTAGTTTCTTTAACAGGAGACGATTATGATTATGATAAATCAGTGATTAAAGCAGATCAATTTATTTTACAAGTTGAATCATTTTTAAAATCTTTGAAAATTCAATTAATAGATGATTTTGAAACGAATCGGAATCTTTTAATTAATATGTTATCCAATATCATTATTAATTTATATTCATATGTTAGTTATAAACTGGTAAACAGAACTGAAATTGGATCAGATGAATCTAAATTATTGGGTGAATTAATTGATAGATTGCTTGAAGTCACAATATACGATTCAAATGCTAGTGGAAAGCCAGTTATTGATAAAGACATTGAACTTGAAATTTCAATCAAAATTAAGAAAAGTTCATCGTATCAAAAGTTGAAACAAATTAAAATTATACTAGTTTCAAATTTGAAAACTATTCTAAACCACTTCTATGATGGATTCTTTTTTGATTTAAGTTCAATTGAATTAATTAAATTAGTTAAAAGTTTATTTATTGATAGTCCATCACGTAAAAATGTGATCGAAGAAATTTATTTAATTAGAAGTGAAGTTGATTCATAAGTTTATACTTTATATATTTAGCGTTAGATTTATTATCAAGTCATATTTTATTTCTTTCTTCTCAATATTCATAAATAGATCATATAAAATAATAAAATGGAAGGGTTAAAAAAAAAAATAGAGCATATAAAGTCTGAATTTAAGTTAATAAAAATAATAGAGGGAATAGTATAATATCATATAATATAATTTGAGACTAGCTCAACTAAACTACCAATCTAAGCCTTCAATACCATTCTTCTTATCATCGGCTGGATTAGAACCCATACATTCAATCTTATTGCATAAGGCTTCTAATTCAGCAGCTTCTTCAGATTGTGCTTTCCCACCAATTTGAGCAGGATTAATTTCTTTTCCAGCAGCTAATTCCAATTGAAAATGTTTTTTAACCATATCTCTAACAATTCCTTGATAGTGTAAGACACCTCTTTCTTTTAAAGGATGTAAGTAACCAGTTGTATAAACACCTTGATTTAAATTTTTTTGAGTTAACACACATAAATTATAATCTTCTAATTCAACATTTTGTAAAAAATCAACAAATTCCTTTTTTTTATCATCAGCTAAACCTTTTTTAGTGTATATATCATATTGTAAAACAGTTCTTGAAGGAGTAATTGGTAAGACTCTAATTGAATACCAAGCTGGTGAATAACAATTAACACCATTAGTTGGGAATAAATAACACCATAACCCATCAAACTTCCCACCTGGATTTTCTTTTTTACTAACTTCCTTTTTCTTTGGAGCAGGTGTTGATTTTCTACCAAATCCAAACCATGAAGATTCAACATCTGGATCAACGTCGTTTTTAACATCTTCAATTTCTTCTTCGACAATCTTTGCATAATGTCTACAATAATTACCCTTTGGAACAACCTTATAAGTTTCCATTTTAAAAGCAGAATTTAAACCAGGATGAGCTGTTGGGCAATGATAACATTCTTGATAACCATCCATTAAAGTTTTCCAATTGAATTGCCCATCTAATTCGTATGACATATGATATTCATAGTCTTCAAAATCATATTCAGACATTTCAGTTTGTAAACCAGCAAAGAATTCATCAAATGGAACAATATCATCAGTATTATCAAAATTAATAAAAATTAAACCTTGTTCAGTAACATGGGTTTTAATTTGAAATAATGAATTTGCTTTAGGATCAAATCCTTCAACTTTATCAAAATGTGGAGCTTTTGTTAATAAACCATCAGTATTATATGACCACCCATGATATTTACAACCTAAAATAATTGAAGAACCTTTTTCTTTTCTAACAACAGGATAAGCTCTATGTCTACAAAAATTATGAAATGCTTTAATCTCACCAGCCTTAGTTTTAATAATAAAGAAACTAAATCCTAAAAATGTAAAAGTATAATAATCACCAGCTTTTTTAAATCTTGATTGATGAGTACAAAATAACCAAGCTCTTGAAAATATAGCTTTCTTTTCGAAATCTAAAACTTTTTGTGAACTCCACCAAGAAGATGGTAGCGTATGTTCACCAGGTAGCAACTTATCAGCAGGATCATCACAAGGAGGAGCAGAAGGTTTGACGACAGCAGGAGTAGACATTTATTATTTAATTATGATTCAATGAATGATCAATGGCCAGTCAATGAAACATTTTCCTTTTCTTCTTCTTAAAACATTCAGGATGGCAGTTGATCAGCTCTTTATAAACACCATCAGCTTCTTATCGCTCGGAATCTTCACCCGGAAATGGAAATCGCTTACAAAACACAAGTGCGGAATTTCCAGCGCTGATAAGTGAAAAATACTTAACGAAAGCAGTAACTATTGCAAAATACAACTAGTCTAGATATACAGGATATTAAAGGGGAGGGGAAGAGGGAGACGGGATTGGTAATCTAAAGTTCATCATGTAATTTGTTAGAATCAACACCACCAGGACTGATAACAACATATTCAATAAATAAATCACCGAATTCATCAACACTATTTAAAATAGGCATACCTTTACCTTTAATGACTTCAATTTCTCCATTAATTACCATTTTACCCACTTGTCTCTTTAATTGAATTGAATTATCATAACTATCCAAAAATGGTATAGTATGATTCCAACCACCATGTATTGCTTCTTTAAATGATAAAACTTCAGTTCTATATAAATTATCTTGAATTCTTCTATAACCTAAATTACCACTTGATTTTTCTTTCATAACGATTCTTAAATTACCTGGAATCCAATTTGGTGAATGATCAGATTGACCATGAAAAACTTCAATATAATCTCTTGAAGTACCAGGTTGAACATGCAAATTAAATTCTCTTTTACCTCTAAATACACCATTACCATGACATTTATTACATTTATTAACAATTTTTTGTCCTTTACCTTGACAATGTGGACATTGTTGTTCAAATTGTTGAAACATACCAGGAGCTAATTGAACTTTTTGAATCAATTTACCACGTCCTTTACAAGTTTCACATCTATCAAATTTTCCATCTTTTGATCCTGATCCATCACATTTATCACAAATATTTTGTAAATCCAATTGAAAATCAGTATTTTTACCATTATAAAATTCACGTAAAGTAAATTCAACTGATGATTCAACATCTGAGCCTCTTGGTTTTTGTGGAGTACCACCTCTTTGACCACCACCTCCACCACCACCACCAAAGAATCTTTCAAACATATCAAAAGGATCGCCACCATGACCATGACCCCCTCCACCTTGACCATGACCACCACCATTTTGTAAACCTTCTTTACCATATCTATCATAAATCTGTCTCTTTTCAGGATCCATTAAAACTTCATAAGCTTCTCCAATCTCCATAAATTTTTGTTGTGCTTTATCATTATCTTTATCTTTACCAATATGTTTATCAGGATGGTAAATTTTTGATAAATTTCTATATGCTTTTTTAATTTCTTTTTCATCTGAATTTTTTGAAACACCTAAAATTTTATAATAATCATCATCAATTGATTGAACTAAAAAAATGAAAAATCCAATTATTATTAAAAAATTAATATTAAAATTCTTCATTATATGATTATTGTTATTAATTAATTATGTATATATATATATATAATTGAAATTAAACTTTCTGTTTTATTTTATTTTATTTGATTTTATATCTTTTTTTTAATGGATTATCTATCTATCTATATATATGTATATGTATTAATCAATAATTCTGTCTATTATCTATAAAAACAATTCTTTATAAAACTAATTGAATTGAATGCTGGAATTAAAAGAAGAAGAAGAAGAAAAAAGTGAATGAATAAAAACAAGTAATAATCAAAATAATATATAAATTATTTTAATAATTTGATTAAAGAATATTCAACTTTTCAAATAGGGTTTATTTATAAAATTTAAATAAACACGTCAACATAAATTTCCAGAATATCCAAAAAAAAAAAAAAAGAG
>JAJLSH010000204.1:107534-128141 GCA_030567475.1 Ambrosiozyma angophorae | reverse complement strand
AAAAAAAGAAGCAAAAAAAAGAAAAAAGCAATTCAAGAAAAGCTAATTAAAGTCCATAAAAGAATAGAGCAAAAATAAAAATAAGTATAAAAATAAATATATATAAAAAAAAAAACACACACAAAAGAAACATAAGGTATATATATATATATAACGGACAACAGAAAAGAGAGAAAAAAAAACCAACAAGAAAAAAGTATAAATATAAATATATAAATATATATTGTAATGTAGGATCAACCTTTAATTATTTATATATTAAATTTTAACCAATCCCAATCATCACCAAGGGCTTCACCCATTTGAGTATTATCTGATTTAAAAGCATTTGAATTATCCAATTTAACACCATTAGTTAATATTGAAGAATTAATCTGATAATTATTATTTGATTCATTATAAGTTCTCTTTTTCCGAAGTGAAGAAGATAATTCAAGGGAATTTGAAGATATTGAATGTGCTTGATTAACTGGTATTGGTATTGAAGTATTAATTGATTTTGAATTCAATGGAGGTCTTATAACTCCATGTAATTTAAAAAATAATCCACATGCATTACATAATAATTTATTATCTGAAGTTTTTCTCCATAATGGAGTTGTTGAAGTAAAACAATTTTCACAAGTTGGTTGTTGTGATAATTTTGAATTATTTTGATTATTGTTGTTTGAAGTATTATTATTATTAGAATTTAATGTAGTTGATGAAGATAATGCAGTTGTACTTGTTGTAAATGCAGGTAAAGCTTGTAATTTTGGTGGAAGTAATATAGCAGGAGAAGATAATGAAGAAGGAGTTGGATAAGATTGTGGAGTTCTTTTATTAAATAATAATTGTTTGTTTTGATTTTCTAAAGAAGTTTCTAAAGTATTTATATAATTTGATAAATTATAATCAGAGAAAGGATCTTTTGAAACTTTTTTATTTGAAATTGATTTAGAATTTGAATTTGAATTATTATTATTATTATTATTATTATTATTGATTTCATTGGATTGATTATCTTCATTTTCATCATCAACTTCATTATGTTGAATAATTTCTTTATCAAATTTTGAAAAATCCATTAATTCATTAAAATTATCATCAAATTTTAAAAAATGATCAATATTAAATTCATCATTTGTTGATTGATTATTTTTTTCAATATTAATTGGATGGTGATTATTATTATTATTATTATTATTATTATTATGTTGTTGTTGTTGTTGTTGTTGTTGTTGTTGTTGTTGTTGTTGTTGTTGCTGTTGCTGTTGTTGGTGTTGTAATTGTTGTAATTGTAATTGTTTCATTTGATTAAAAGTATGAGCATGAGAATTCATTTGTGGTAAAGATTGATGATTTGAATTTGAAGTTTGTAAATTATGATAACTTGAAGGTTTTGTTGGAGCGACGGAAAATACCGAGTTTGTATTTGATGATAAAGAATGACTAGTTTCAGGAGAAAAATATTCTAGAGCTTTACCTTCAAAGTCAATATTAATTGGATTTGAAGTTGCAATTGGATAATGATCTTTTGAAATTTTTCTAATATGTTCAATATAATCGAATTCCGGATTACCGGGGGATTTATTATTATTATTATTATTAATATTAATATTAATATTATTATTGAAATTTTGGGAATTTTCATTATTATCTTTATAAATTATAGAATCCGAATCATGTTGTTTTAGAAGTAATAAGTTTGTAGAAGAAGTTGATTTTTGTTTTTTAACTGAATGTAAACTATTTAATCGCCAAGAAAGATTTAGAATTCTTTTATTATTTGGAAGGAGAGAGTGTTTGTTGTTAAACATTCTCCATATTTGAAGGGAAGTTGGGGTTGGAGAAGAATCTTTTGAGAGCAAGTCCTGCTGGATCTCTTGGTTAAACATGGATATAAAGGGAATTAAAGAAGAGGGTGTGTGTGTTGTGTGTGTGGGTGTGTAAAAGAAGAAAGTGGATATATATAAAATGATTAATTGTTAATTAATAATAACACAATTTAATTCTCAATAAATTTATATTAAATTATTATTGAGATTTAAGGAGCGCAAGATGAGTAATATAAAAAAACAAAAAAAAAACAAAAAAAACGGTAACGGTAATTTAGACTTGGCAGGTGCACGGGTGTTCTGTGAAAAAGAGAAGTTGAAGGAGTGTAGAGAAGCAAGAGAAGCAAAAATGATTATTTCAAAATATACTATTTAATTAATTTTTTTTTTACTCAGTTGTCAAAGTGTGTTTTTTTTTTTTGATTTTTGCCCATCATTTAAGATTTGTTAATAGGGGTTTTTAAAAAGAAAAAGATAAATTAATTAATTAAATTTAATTAAATTAACGAGTCGATCGACCCGGCCATGGTCATGTGAAATAGGTCATGTGAAATAGGTCATGTGAACACGTACACGTGAACAAACACACGTGATAAATTAAATTAAAACATTAAAACTTATTTTTTGTTTTTCTCTCTCTCTCTCTCCGGGTAACTGTTTTCATATTTTTTTTAAGCGCTTTAATTCTTGGAATTGCCTAATCCGGTAATACGCAGACGGCGCAAAAAAAAAAAAAAAAATTGTTGCTTTTGAGCCGCAGATATATAATATATTATATTATATTATATTATATAATGTAGTAGTATATATAATATATATTGAATTTCCATTTTTTTCATTTTTCAATTTTTTTTTTTTTTTTTTTTTCTCTTTCTTTTTCTTTTTCTTTTTTCCCGTTCATATAAACTAAAATAAATTATTTATTATGTCGTCTGAAGGTAAACAAAAATTATGGGGTGGTAGATTTACTGGTGATACTGATCCTTTAATGCATCAATATAATCAATCTTTATCTTATGATAGAAAAATGTATAAAGAAGATTTAGAAGGTACAAAAGTTTATACACAAGGTTTAAATAAGATTAATTTAATTACTGATGATGAATTAATTAAAATTCATGAAGGTTTAAAAATTATTGAAAATGAATGGTCAACAAATACTTTTAAAATTGATTCTAATCAAGATGAAGATATTCATACTGCAAATGAAAGAAGATTAGGTGAAATCATTGGAACTTCAATTTCAGGTAAAGTTCATACTGGTAGATCAAGAAATGATCAAGTTGCCACTGATATGAGATTATATGTTAGAAATAAATTATTAATTATGAAAGATATTTTAAAAAATTTAATTAAAACAATTATTAATAGATCAAAAGTTGAAATTGATTATTTAATGCCTGGTTATACTCATTTACAAAGAGCTCAACCAATTAGATGGTCCCATTGGTTAAGCATGTATGCAACTTATTTTGTTGAAGATTATAAAAGATTATTACAAATTATTGATAGAATTAATTCTTCTCCATTAGGTACAGGTGCTTTAGCTGGTCATCCATATGGTATTGATAGACAATTTTTATCGGATAATTTAGGTTTTAATAGAGTTATTGGTAATTCTTTAGCTGCTGTTTCAGATAGAGATTTTGTTACTGAAACAATGTTTTGGTCAACTTTATTTATGAATCATGTTTCAAGATTAAGTGAAGATTTAATTATTTATTCAACAAAAGAATTTAATTTTATTAAATTAAATGATGCTTATTCTACAGGTTCTTCTTTAATGCCACAAAAGAAAAATCCTGATTCTTTAGAATTATTAAGAGGTAAATCTGGTAGAGTTTTTGGTTCTTTATCAGGATTTTTAATGTCATTAAAAGGTATCCCATCAACTTATGATAAAGATATGCAAGAAGATAAAGAACCTTTATTTGATTCTATTCAAACAGTTGAAAATTCAATCTTAATTTTAAATGGTGTTTTATCAACTTTAACTGTTAATGAAAAAAATATGTTTAATGCTTTAAGTATGGATATGTTAGCAACTGATTTAGCTGATTATTTAGTTAGAAAAAATGTTCCATTTAGAGAAACTCATCATATTTCTGGTAAATGTGTTTCCAAAGCTGAATTAGAAAATTTATCTGGTATTGATCAATTATCATTAACTCAATTTAAAGAAATTGATAATAGATTTGAAAAAGATGTTTATGAAACTTTTAATTTCGAAAAAAGTGTTGAAAGAAGAAATGCAATTGGTGGTTGTGCTAAAGATGCTGTTTTATCCCAATTAAATAGTTTAGAAAAAGAATTAGAAAATTAATTTACTACAGTTTTTTCTTTTTTTTTTTTTCTTTTGGCTTTAACTTAATTTAATTTAATTTTTACAAATTTATATTTCGAATAATAAACCTTTAAGTAACATCTATCCCCTCCCTTACCCCACATCATATACATACATAAATATATCTTTTGAAAAGAAGAAACATTAAATTTATTTCAGTTTAGGGTTTACTGGATCGATCATATTTTGAGTACAATCTGTTTGGTGCACAGCATTTAGTCATCATTTAAAAATAATGTTTCTTCCCTTCTTTTTGTCTTATGAAATTAAAAAGATCAATATCACCTGATATTAAACCTTTTTATCAAAACATAAAATTTTACTAAATTTGTATATAATTAATTATAAACAAGTAGTCAACTCAAATCAAAAAAAACAAAAAAAAAAAATTTCATTTAAAATTTATAAACTTTTTCAAAGCGTGGCGCATTATGGCGCAACGTGGCGTAGTATCATAAGGGTTTTCTATTTATTTTTATTTAATTCCTTCTTTTTATCACCTTTAAATAATTGTTGAAATATAAATCCAGCAACATCAGGATCTTCAAGATATTTAGTATGAGATCCAATCATTGTTATAAGATCAATATCAAAGTATCCTTCAGGTAAAGAATGATCAACACGTCCAGATGTTGGATTTAATTCATTTATTAAACTTGTTGCAAGTTCTGTATGAATCTTTTTATCTTTATTTATATTTGTTGAATTCGTTTTCGTTTTCGTTTTCGTTTTCGTTAATGGATTATTTATTGAATTAAAATCAGGTAAAACATTCTTAAATAATTGACTTGAAACTAAATCATATGGATATTTTGATAATGTTTCAAGTTTTGAATTTAATCCTTCTTTTTTAGCAAATGGAATTTTAATTGGTTTTTCATTTGAAAATGATGTATGGATTAATGGTTCAATTCTATACGCAACTAAATCAGTTGGATAAAATATATTATAATAATTTTTAACTTTTGGTGATTGAATTGGATTTTTTAAAATATCTTCAATTGATTTATCTTTAAAATTTAATTGTTTTTCATTCATTGAATTTCTACCTTTTAAATTTTGTCTTTTAATTATTTTAAAAACTCCATTTGGTGATCCACATGCAAAAAAATTTTCAACATTAAAATTTAAATAAAAATCTTTCAAGTTTTCATTATAATTTAATTTATTTTCGGGTTGTAATGATAATAAATCTAATACAATCGATGAACCCAATGAATGTCCTAATATTGATATTTTACCTTTAAAATTCGGATGTTTTTTCAAATATTTTTTATAAATTTCATTTGCTTGATTAACAACCGTCTTTATAATTTTTGTTTTATAATTTGATTCATAATATAATAAAATATCCAATAAAACATTTGCTGTTAAATTTCTAATTGGTGTAATACCTGATAAATTTAATTGAGATAATTTTGGTAATCTTGGGGTACCATCTTCAGTAAGTTCTGAACTTTCATAATCTAATGAAAAATCAATTGAATCTCTCCAAATAATTGGTAATATTTGAACTTTACAATTATCCATTATTTTTTCTTCTTTTGAATAAACTAATGATGAATAATAATTTGTTGAATCTTCAATAAATAAATTTTTCATTAATTTTCTAAACATATTACAATCATGAATGAAATTAACTTTTGAATACTCTAAATTTAAATGTTGCCCAATACCATGAACAGCTAAAATTAAATGATCAACTTCTCTATCACCTGAATTACCAACTGAATGTGGATTTGTTGAATAATCTCCTTCAATATCTTTTTGTAATCTTTTATTTGAATCTTCAAAATTAAAAGAATTTTTAATTGATTTAATAAATGAATCATTTTCTTCGTCTTCTTTTCCCTTTTCCTTTCCCTTTTCATTTGCAGTTTTTAAATCATTTTTATTTAATTCATCATTAATTTCATTAATCCAATTTTTTGAATCATAACCTCTTGTTAATGAATAAAAACCTGGTGGTACTAAATCATTATTTGTTGGAATTGAATTCAATAGTTTCGTAAAATATAATTTCCCACTAATTAAATAATCATCATCAATTAAAACTAATTGATTTAAATCTTTAATTACAACAATTTTATCATTTTTTTCAAAATCAGTAATATTTTCAAATGGCCATTTTCTACTTTCATCATCCCCATTATCAGTAAATATACATTCTTCTTCTTCTTCTTCTTCTTCTTCTTTTTGTTTTTCTAGTCCTTTATAATATAAATTCAATTCTGAATCTAATCGTCTAATTAATGAATTATTTAGTGATAATCCCATACTTTCTAATAAAGCATTGACATTACCATCAACTATATTTTCCCTTAAACTTAAACTTGTATCCTTTTTAGTATCATCTGGATTTTCCCTATTTTTCTTATAAATTGGTTCTAAATCTCTATATATTTTCTCCAATTCATTTGTCATATTAAGTGATAATGGTAAATCATTTAAAAACCATAAACCTCTTCGAATTTCATAACTTGGTCCATTCCAATAAACAGGTTTCATTATCATTTTTGTCACATCACATTCCATCAATTGATCTTCATTAACTGATACTCTATATTTCTCATCATCATCATCTTCTCCTTCTTTATCAACCAATTTCAACTCTTTTTGTTTGTCAATTGATTGTTGAGAAATTGGTTGTAAACTTAATAAACTTTTTGGATTTTCTTTAATATATTTTTGATAAATTTCTTCAATTCTATTTGAATCAAATCTTGAAAATGGTATAAATTTACTTGGTCTTTCAATTTGTTTATATTTAAAACCTTCTGGTTTTGTAACTGGTATATCAGTTGAATAAAACCATCTAAATTCATTATTTATTTGATTTGTAGTTGAATAACTATGAATGGTTACTTTAGACAAGTAATTAACAGGGAATTTCGATGCTAATCTCTTATTGGATTTAAATAGTAGCAACATTGTGTTATTTTAACTATAAATATATACTAACTATTATTGCCTTGTTATAGATATTTAAATTTCACTTATCGCTTAAACTGTTTTTATCAACTCATCAAGGCCAAAAAAAAAAATAAAAATAAAATTCCTTTTAAAAAAACAACATGCATAAAACAAATATAGGCATGGGCTTCAATATGGAGCAACAATTAGATGGTAATGATTCACAATATGGTATAGGAGCAAAACTTCTGAAGAAGATGGGTTATGTTCAAGGAAAAGGGTTGGGAAAGTCAGGCCAAGGAATAGCCAAACCAATAGAAACAAAATTGCGACCAAAAGGGTTGGGAGTGGGAGGAATAAGAGAAAGAAATGATAATAACGATAGTGATAATGATAGTGATACTGAAAGTGAAGTTGATGAAAAAGTTACTGTAAAACAGGTTAATTTCCAAAGTAGTTTACCTAGTTTATTCGATTTGATTATAAGTTTAGAGAAAGTGAAATATCAAGTTGATATGGAAACAAAACAAATTTCAGATGATTTAATGTCAAAGGGAAAAGATAATGATGAGCATACTTTGAAATTAAGAATGAAATTATATGATATATTAAAAAATATTCAACTAAATAATATTAAAAGAATTGAAGATGAAAAAATGAAAGAAGTTACTGATTATTTCAGTTATAAAAAACAAGTTATAAATGATATAATAAAAGTTATCAATTCTTATAGTAGGAGAAATAATGATGATATTGATATGATTGATGAAGAAACGACTGAAATAGAATCAATTATTATTAATCCATCGGATCATAATAATTTTTTTAATTTCGTTACTGATCTTACAGTAAGTGATTTTAATGATTTCTTAATTAAACTAGTTAAATTAAATGATCCTTTGAAATCAAAAGATAAAGAGGTTCAAACAATTTTACTTAATTTATTGATAACAATAGTTGATCTAAAATATTCAAAATTAATTGATTCATGGAATTTAATTGAAGATGGAAGTGATATAATTGATAATTTAGTTAGTTGGAAGAATATTATTGATCAACTTGATAGAGTTGAAATAAATGATGATGGTGGTGATACTGATGATGATAATAATAGTAATAATAGTGATCATGATGTTGATAGTATTATTGAAGTTGAAAGTGAATTTGGCGATGATGATGAGATTGAATCTACTAAGTTTGAAAGTATGGTTTCTGTTAGATTTTTACAGAAGTTAACTACATCAATAGAAGAAATAAAACAAAAGGAAGAAAGTGAACAAAATGAATCAAATGAGGATGAAATGGATGAAGATGAGGAAATGAATGAAGACGAAGAAATTAATGAAATTGAATCAATTGAACAAACAAATGAAAAAGAATTTAATATATTAAAGTTAACTAAACCGTTTTATTTCAATTTAATTTTTAAGAAATTAATAAATAAAAAACAATTTATTAGAATATTTAAATCATATTTTTATTTAATTATAAAAAATTATTTAAAATTAAATTGGAATATATTAGATGAAAAAGGTTCAAATATAAGTTATGAATTAATTGAATTAATAACCATTTTAAAAGATTCTAGAATAATTACAAAAGAAAGTCAAAAAATAATTAATGATATTATTGAAATTGTCATGAATAAATATGAAGAAACTATAATCAATGAATGGGATATACAATCTTCATCAACTTTACCTATTTTCGAAATGAAATTAAATATTTGGTTTGATTTTTTCAAAGAAAATGAAGAAAATAATGATCAGGAACAATTTTTCAAATATGAATTCAAATATTTTGAAAGATTTAATAAAGTAATTAAGAATTCAACCATTTTTGCAATTATTAAATATTTTAGAAATAAATTAAAGAAAAAGTTTCATTATGGAAATGATATGTTAAGTATTGATAATGATAACAATAATAATATCAATAATGAACTTAATAATGGTACAGATGAAGAAATGTTACTAACAATGAAAAAATTTGTAAAAACATTAGAAATTAATGAAATTTCATGTAATTCAATAACATTTATTATTGAAAATGAAATTTTAATACCTTGGATTAAAAGGTTTCTTGGAATTAATTATTCATATAGTTATAAATCATCCTTTAAATTTTTTAAAAAATCTATTGAATATTTATTTATTAATTATATAAATAAATATAACAATATTCAAAAATATTTAATAATTTCATTAAATTATTTAAATCAATTTTATATTAATAATAAAAGTCAAATCATTAATGATAATTTATCAAAAGTACAACTTAAATCAATTAAGAAACAAACTTATTCAATAAATCAATTACTCAACGAATTATCATTATTTGAAAATGGTAATTATAATATAAATGGTTCATCTTCAACTGCCACCTTAGTAAAAAGAGAAATTAATAAAAATACAAGAGATTTAATTAATTCAATTAATATGAAATCAATAACTGAAGAATTTTGTGATTCAAATAATTTAATGATGACAACAATTTCTCATAATCCAAAAACAACTGCAGTTAATAAAATGTTATATAAAATTAGCAGTGATATTGAGAAAGGGCATAGTATAATTGTTTATTTTGATGAAGATATGATTTGGGGTAGTTTAGATAATGGGATTAATTTTGAACCAATTGGATTGGATGAGTTAACTAGGTATTAATTAATAGGAACTTTTTATTCATTTACTACTATATATATATATAAATGGAGGAAGCAAAAATAAACTATGTACAATATTGAACTGTATTTTTAAATATAGGTAGTCTTTTTATTATATATATACAAACAATTGCGAAAAACATCTAATTAGTTAGTTTTTGGAACACCGTTGAATAATTCATCAGCTTTTGTTTTACTTTCTTCCTGTAATTGCGCATTAACAGCTTCAAGTTGATTCTTTAATTCATTAATTTCAGCTTTCAATAAATCTTTTTCATTATCTGTTGAAAATTTAAAATCTTCTTCAATTTCAATGATACTTTTTTCTTCTTTTGGATCATTTGTTGAATTTTCAAATTTTGATGAATCAGTTAATTCTTCTGAATAAACTTCAGGATATTTTCTAAAACATAGTTGCATGTCTTTGAATTTTTCAACACATTCAATACCTTTTGGTTCACCTTCCGAAAAGACAAAGCAAGAAAACGCAGCTTTAAATTCTTCACCACATGGTCCGTGAGCCATACCACCTAAACATGGACAATCCCAATTAATCACACCAGTATCTGGATCATATGCTTGTGGATGTTCTTCTTCTTCTCCTAAAGAATCAACTGGAGTTGGTTGATCTTTAATTTCAGAAGTTTCAATAGGATTTGCCTTTGGTTTCGGAGTTGATTCATTTAATAAAAGTTGGTTAGTGTAATTTTGATAAAGCACAGCACCTGAAAAAAGAGAAGCAGAGCCTACTATAACCGACGAACGATTTAATGAAGTAGTAAACAATCTTTTAGAAGAGTTTAATGAATATCTAAAAAACATTTTTGGTTAGCTCTTTACCAAGAAAAAGAGTAATTAGTAATACCAAAAAAAAAAATGAAATTTGAAAATAGAAAAAAGATTTGAACGCGGCGATTTCAACTACTAGATTATGAGACAAAGATATTAAACAGTTAAGAAGAAGTATAAAAAAGTGGATAATAGTGATATGGAGAGGTGGTTAAAGTAGAAAATAAAACAAAACAACAACAAAAAAAAAAAATACACTGTTAGTAATAATAATAATAATAATAATAAAAGTAGATAGACGGATTGACAAACAGAAAAACAATTAATAAATCAATAAGTAGGTCTTACATAACGATACAACATGAATTGGCCTTCTTTGCTTGTTTACCAAATCTCTTGGCTGTATCCGACAACACTTCAGACTTATCGATCAAATTGTCTAACTGTTCACCTCTTTCAAGAACTGATTGAATGGATTTCTGTAGAACCACCTTGGTATCATCCAATTCTTGTTGGACCTTCATTAAAGAATCAGCCTCAGCTGGGTTTTGATACTTGGATAAGTAAGTAGCAATGCCTTCTAGGGGAACAGAGTCCTTTTCAGTAGCATCAATCCAGTCTTTTTCTGGGTGTTGAGTAAGATATGTTTCTAATAAGTTGATAAGAAGAGAATAGGCAGCTCTAATAGGATAGTCTAAGTCGGTGATGATAAGAGCAGAAAGGCCCTCTTTTCTGGTGTAACAGTGGGCCTGGTAGTTGCTTTCAGTGACGGATTGTCTCTTGTCAGGATCAGTTCTCTCAGCTACTGTGATGGCAAAGAAATCCATGAACTGGGCCACAGAGGCCTTTTGAAAGAACGAAAAGGAAGCCAGATCCTTGTCACTCGAGAGGATCACAGAGCCCTTCTGTTTATCTGGTCTGACGATGGCTATGTAGTAGAGGTGCATTAGGTATAGTAGAAGGGCAAAAGGCGCAGTGAGAGTTGTTCGTCCGTTGCCCTTTTTGCGTTGGCTTCGTGTTTGTTTTGTTGATCTTCCTGTTGTTGCCCTTTCCATTTCCCTTTCTATTTTGGCACTACAATCATGACCTCAAGGCCTGTCGAAGCCTCCAAGAGGTCGCTGTGGAGCTCGATCCGCCCCAAGAAGACCCAGAGGGAGTCACAGGATTTCAAGGGCATCAAGTTGCAACGGGACGTCAGAGACAGGGATTCCAAGTTGCCCCAAAGCTCCCTTTCACGGCAAATCAGGTTTCCTTCCAATGAACTGTCCAACATTGATTCCCACAACAATATCCATATTCATTCTCTTGATAGCAGTGATAGTGTTGGCTCTTTGAACACACTGACGAATCAGTTACCCATTCAACAGACTGCTGGCCAAGCTAGTATCAAAGAACAGTCAATTCCTGTTAATCCTACTCCTTCTTCCAACCCAGTGTCTCCCAATTCGCCTCATTTCTATCCAGCTTCTTCAATAGTGCTGAGTCTGAACTCACAGACTCCAAAGCAAAGAATTAGACATCATAGAAAGACTTCTTCTCATAACTCAAATCGTACAGCTGTTGATCCTCAATTGCCCTATGAACCTACAATATCCCTGGATGATGGGTTTGATACTTCTGCAACTACTACTAATTTTCAAGACCCGATAAGAAGAGAGAGACCTTCTGCAGTTCATGATGACTATATTAGATTGCAGAATCACAATGATGATGATGATGATGATGATGATGATGATGATAATAATGACGAAAATAATAGTATTTTCACGAAAGATAATAATAATAATAATAATAATAATAATGTTAATGTTAATAGCACTAGACTGCCTGCTGGAAGTAGTGACGTTGGGAATAGTTCAATTGTAAATGATGACGAAGAAGAAGGGTATGATTTTGAATTGGGAAGTTCGGATACTTCAAATCTATTAAAGTCGGCATTTGATGATTATTCAATAAATTTAAAAACCATTACTTTGGATTCCCCTGATCTTAAAAGTGCAGGCACCGGAACTTTTAATAAATCAACCTCAGATTTCTCGGATCGAGCAGCTTTAACATTACCTACACAGTCAAACGGAGGCACTAATAATATACCAAAATCAGCAGATTGTAAAGAATTAAATAAAATAATCAATCCAAGTAGTAGTAATACAACATCCACAAGTGCAAGTATAAATATCACAGATTCAAATATAAAAGATTTAAAAGTTTATGAAATTAAATCGGATGATACATTTAACGTTCTTCAAACGTCAAAATTCATAATTTTGGACACTCCGATAAATTATAATATTATAGAGAAACATAAAAATTATTCAGTTTCTTCGCCTGATGATTTTTTTCATTTTCAAATTGATGGTGACGACTTAACAGCTGATTCAAATTCAATCAGTTCCTCATTGAATTTTTCATCGACTAATGACACAAATACTAATTTTTATAAAGGTGAAGGTAAAGAGAATGTTGATCCTATTTCAAGCGGGAAAGAACAAAGAACTTCACTTTATTTTACATAGTAGCTTGAGGTTGTTATGACTGCTTTTTCATTTTGTTTGAGTTTTTTGTTTGTTAGTTGTAGTAAGTAAAGGACAGTTATGGTACAGTTTTTAGGCTTATATTTATTGCTTTTCAGTTTTACAGTTTGACTTCATTTTCTTTTTTTATTATTCAATTCTTATTTTATTTACTTTTAATGTTATTTTTTTATTGTTGTGCTCCCCCCCCCTTTTTATCCTTATCATCATATTTTTTTTTTCTTGTTTTGTTTAATTGTTTTACTTCTTTTAAGGTTTCTTTCTTTGTTCTTAGTTTGTAATTTAGATCAAATTTTATTAAATTCACACATACATTGTCATACTATTTTTATTTTAAGCAAAAGCAAAAAAAAAAAAAAAAACAAAGACCCGTTCGTTTTTAATAAGAGAAAGGTTTTGTTTGTTTGAAGTCATTCTTTTAATTGCATTTTTATTTTGCTTTTGTAATAACAATTTTCTTTTATATATACATATATATATATATATGAATGAATAAAAAAGGCAAAAAAAAAAGAAAAACAGTCACTTCTACATATAATTCTAATGTACAATTCAATATACTAAACTTATAGTCCATTCCAAATTAACTTTTGAACAATATCACTTTTATTTTCATCAGATTTAAAATCTTTAATTAATCCCATTATTTGTAATTGAGTTAATCCTTTTAGAAACCAACTTAATGTTAATTCATCCCAAATAATACTTTTTTGCTTCTTAACTTTATCTTGTTTTAATTTTGATTTTCTTTTTTTAGATTTAAATGGATTATTATTATCATCATCAATTTCTTCACCTTCATCTTCTTCATCCTCATAATCATCTAAATTAATATTCTCTAATATATCTTTTAATTCATTAAATTCAATAATACTTTTTTCTATTTCTTTCTTTGATTTAACTGTTAAATCAATATTATTGTTTAAATGAATTTTAAAATTTTTTAATTTATTATTAATTTTTAATAATAATATATCCACTAATTTTTTTTTATTCTTAATTGAATATTTAAAAACATTATAAAATTCATATAAGTTAAGATTAATATTTGTTTCTCTATATAATTTAAAAATTTCAATTATTAATGGTTCAAAAACATCAAAATGTTTTAAATTATCATCATTCTTTGATATTATCAAATCATTAAATAAAAATGATTTTGAATTCATAATTGATCCATTTAATAAATTATATCTTAATTTTGGATTAAATGATAATTGAAATAAATTAATTAATTTATCTGATAATTCAACTACACAAATTTCTTTAAATTGAATTTTTCTATTAATTTTATAATTTAATTTTAATAATTCAATTTTTATAATTTTTTTGAATACATTTATTAAATATAATTGATCAATTTTATTATCAGTTTTTTCTTGTGGTATATCAATATAATTAAATGTAAAATCAAATGTATCATCATTTGCTAATTTTTTTATAAAATTATTAATTATTATAACTGATGAATTTTTAAAAATTTCCCAAATTTTTTCAAATATTTTAAATTTATCAATTTCAATTAATTTATTATCTTCAGTTTTATTAATTTTAAATAATAAATTAAATAATTCTAAATTATTTTTCCAAATATATTCATAATCATTTAAAAAATATTCTTGTAAAAAATTTAAAAATTTAAAATAATTTTTTAATTCAAGTTTCCATTCAATTAATTTATTTATATTTTCATCTAAATAATCTTTTAAATTTAAAGATGATTTACCTTCAATTAATAATTTAAAAAATTCTTTATCATTAATTAAACTTTCATCATCTTCATCATCTTGAATTTTATTTTCTTCATTAAATAATTCCTTATAATAATTATCTGTATTTTTAAAATCATAATTTAAAACTGATGGTAAATTTTTAATATAATTAATATAACTTTTATGCATTGAAACATTTGAATGATAATCATTTGACCAAAATATTGATAAAGGTTGATTAAAATAATGTTGCATATAAATAATTTTTAAACAATTTTTAAATAAATTAATATTTAATGAAAATAATGATTTATTATTAATAAAATATAAGATTAAATCAGGATTAAAAATTAATGAAGATTTATCATTTAAATCATCATTTTCATTTAAAAAATTTAATAACATTTTATTAAATAATAAATCAATTAATTGTAAATTTCCTTCATTATTGTTGTTATTATTATTATTATTATTCATATTAAATAATTTTAAATTTAATTTATTTAATATTATTGATGATAATTTATCTTTAAATAATTTAATTGGAATTGATAAACCAAAAACTAATTGAATTTTCAAATTGAAATCAAAACTATAATTCCATAATATATTAATTAAATCAGATAATAAATCAGTTTTAAATGAATCTGAATCATTAATAACAATAATCAATCTTTTGTTAGAATCAACTAATTTTTGAAAAGTATCTTCTAAATCAAACTCTCCAACTTCATCTTCCTCAACTTCAACTTCATCGTCATCATCTTCATCATCTTCATCATCATCATCATCTTCTTCTTCTTCTGCTTCTTCTTCCTCAGCATCTTCAATAACTTTTTCAATCTCATTATTATTATCATTAATTTCAATATTAATCATTTTTAAAACACTTTCTAAATTGGAATAAGAGTTTGAATTTAATTCAATTAATATAATATCATTATAATCATCATCATCATCATCATCATCTTTTTTAATTTTATATTTTTTTAAATCATTAAAAAATTTAGAATTAAATTGATTTAATTTAATTAATATAGTATCTAATTTAAATTCATTTGGACAATTACCAATCAATAACTTTTTATTATTATCATTATCATTATTATTATCATCATTATCATCACTATCATTATCATCTATTTCATTTTTAAATAATTTATTTGAATATAAATTATATTGAATTTTATTATATTCTTCAATAATTGAATTAAATAAATTTAATTGAAATTTCCAATTTAATTTAAATAATTTATATCTAAATTTAATATTTTCAATTGGTTCATTATTATTTAATAATGATATAAATGGAATTTTTAATTGTTGTTGATTAATTTTATTTGATTTTTTTAATTCATATATTAATCTTTGTGAATCATCAAAATTATTAAATTGTGTTGACATTTCTTTGTCATTTATGGAATTGAATTTAAATATATATATATATATATATATGACCAACCAACAAACAAACAAAAAAAAAGAGAAAAATAAACAAATTTATTTTATTTTATTTTATTTTATTTTTTGAAAAAAAACAAAAAAACAAAACGCGATAATTAAATTTCAACTTTCTTTATTTATTATATATATATATATGAAAAGAAACAAAAAAAAAAAAAAAAAAAGATTTCAACAAATAAATCACCAATGTAATAAGAATTGAATAACCAGTATAAAATATAATAATAGTAATAATAATAATGAATAAATAATTATAATAAATAAATAAATAAATAAATAAATAAATAAAATAAAATAAAATAAAATAAATAAATGAATGAAAAACAAAATAAAACGCCAATCTTTAACAATTAATATTCAGATAATCTAAGTTTTCTACCAATTTCAATATCACTAAATAATTTAGTTTTACTTGAAACTCTTGAAATAAAACTTCCATCAGGAGAAACATCTCTTGATTTAATATCATCAGAACCAGCTTCTCTTGCTAAAGATCCATAACCTCCCATTAATCTTAAAACATTTCTTTCACGTCCACGATTTTCAATTAAACCATTATTAGTAACATCAATATAAATTTGTTCCATTTCATTTAATGAATTTTCTAAAGTATC
Organism: Ambrosiozyma angophorae; assembly: GCA_030567475.1. Taxonomy (NCBI): domain Eukaryota; kingdom Fungi; phylum Ascomycota; class Pichiomycetes; order Pichiales; family Pichiaceae; genus Ambrosiozyma; species Ambrosiozyma angophorae. The sequence goes on along the minus strand of JAJLSH010000204.1, from coordinate 111,289 downwards.
AACAAATCTTTTAGTTTGACGATGTTTTGATGAAACACAAAATGTAATTGAATTTCCTTTAATAATATATCCAATACCAAAACCATCTTCACAAACAGGTCCAAAACCAAATAATTTTAATGAAGGATTACCACAATTTGATGTTGATATAATTGTTTTATTTAATTTATCCCAACCAGAATCAGCAAAAATTCCTGGAATTTCTTTACCAATATTATTTGATTTAGTATTTAAATGACAATTACCAATTGTTTTATCATCATCTGAATCTAATTCATCATCATTTTCATTTTCATTTTCATCATCATCAACAACTTTTTCATTAAAATATCTTTTCCAAATACAAAATAATGCATATAAATGTCTATCTTGTCCTAAACCTGAAGCACATTCTTTTGTCTTTTTTGAATGAACTTCACATGCTTTTTTTAAATAATTAAATTTTTCAATTGAATTAACTTTATTATTTAAAAAATTTGTTATAAATAAATTTGATTCGAATGAAACAGATCTAATTGCTTCAGTACGACCATGTAAAAACATCTTTGTCATTGCAGGTTCATAAGTTGTTTCAATTTTTCCATATAATGCATAATAAGCTAATTGGAAACTCATTTGAACAAATGCATCAGGTGATAAACCCATTTTTTTAATTCTTTCCATACCAAACTTTTTAAAATTTAATGTTGAAAATTCATTTTGATGAATTAAATCACTTAATCTTGTTTCACCAAATCTTAAAGCTAAAGAAAATTCATTTGTTAAATTCCATTCTAATTTTCTTGGAATTAAATTATAATCATTTTTCTTTTTTAAATCAATTGATTCTGGTGAATAAGATTTCCATAAAGAAGGAGAATTATTATTAATTGTCATTGCAAATCTTAAAATAGAATCAGTATAAATATCCGAAGCAAATCTTAAAACAGTATGACCATCAACACCAGTATGTTCGAAATTAATACCACATTTTGCATCTTTTGTTATAATTAATTGTAATTTATCATACCATCTATTTGTACAAGTACCAATTTGAATACCATTTTTTAAATTTGATTCACCACATAAGAAATTTTTTGCCATTCTTGTTGTATCATCACCAACTTCAATATGATCTAAAACAACAACAAATAATGCACTATCAATAACTTTGATGATTTTTGAATTTTGATCTTCTTCTTCTTCTTCTTCACTGTTGTTATTTGATTGAAATTTTTCTCTTAAATTTGCCCAAATTCTACGATTTTCAGTTGTTAAAACACCAAAACTTGATTTTGCAACATCTGATAAACTTGTCTTTTCAGAATCTTCAACAATTGATTTAAAATTTAATTTAATATCATTTTCACTCATAATTAAATCATGATTTGAATTTAATACATCAAACCAATAAAATTGAGATCTAGATAAAACTATAATATGTTTTGAATTTTCATCAGTTTGTAAAATACAACCAGTTTGAGTTGGAATTCTTGCAGAACCAAATAATTTTGGATATTGATCCATATCTAAAGGTTGATTATTTTTTAATTTATCAACATTTAATTCATTTCTTCTTAAAGCTCTAATAAATCTTAAAGAAGAAGTTGTTAAAGAAGCAGCTCTTGATAATTGAGTTGAATTTAAAGGAGTTGGATCATCTTCAATCATAATAAAAGGATTTAAATTTAAAACAACTGGAGAATCATAATTTAAATAAGAATCATACCAAAATTGTTCAATATAAGAATCTCTTGAATTTGAATAATTAATTAATTCTTTTTGTAAAATTGGACCAGAAGTTTTTAAAAATTCTTGACAAGATAATTTTGTTTTTTCAAATTCTTCTTTTGTTTGAAGTGGCTCTAAAACATTTAAATATCTTTTTAAAGTATCTTCAAGTGGAGGAATTGGTAATTTTTTAAGAGATTTTTGAAATTCAAAAGTCATATTTTGTTGTTATTTATCTAATATAAATATAAATATAAATATAAATATAAATATAAATATAAATAAAAAAAACAAAGAGCAGTAAAGTTGGAAAATTATACTTGTATTTATATTAGACTATTATTATTAATACTTCTTCTATACACGGTCTGTCGGCAACAAAGCCATTCATCACATCACTTTCATCACCATTTAAGAAATGGTAGCAAAGAAATGCCCCGCCCCCGCTAAACGTCATAGAAATTTGATCGAGTCGGTCGGCGTGACGGAGCGACGGGTCGATCGACGGATCGGCTCATCGACGCATCGACGGGTCGTCCTGGTCGATCGACCCACAACAGGTCTATCGACCCCCCCATCAATCTTTATTATCTTTCCAAGCACCTAAGAAATTATGATTTAAATAACAAATTTCACATTGACTATTATCATCATTACTACCTCTAAATGATTTAATTGGATGGATCATGACATCATCAATTAATAGAGGATAATCTAATCCTGACATAAATTTCCAAGTAATACCAACACCATCTTGTTGTTTTGGACCTTTTAAATCATTATAATGTATATTTCTTTTAAAATTTGGATTTAAATCAATAATTTTTGGATTTTTTAAAGAATTTAAATAGGAATATATTATATCTGTGAAAACTGCAGGACCAGTCCAATCCATTATATCAGTTGAAGTACATCTATCAACATTTTTAAAATCTTTATAAAATGGTTTAAGTTTTTCATCTTTTTTAGCTTGAAAAGTTGTTTTAACAATAGTTGAAATTAATTTTCTTAAAATTGGATGATTTGGTTTTGATTTAAAAAACCATTGTTCAATTTGTAATCTTCTTTGCATTGAATTTTCCCAATCATCTTGATTTGGATCACTTTCTAAACCACAAACAAAACCTATATTTCTATTTGAATCTATCCAATCATCAACTGGCCATCTTAACCAAGTATCTAAATCTGCATACATTCCACCTTTTAAAAATACAATTAAATATCTTGAAAAATCAGATTTTAAAATTAATGTTGGTAATAAATCTAATGCCATTGTAATTTCAGGTACAGTATATTTAAATTCATCTTTTAACATTTCAATTAAATCTTCATTTGTATTAAAATTATAATTATAATTTGGATTCATTAATTTCCAACGTTTACCAAAATCTTTATAAGGATAATCTTGATGATTTTGATTAAATTTCCACATTTGAAATACATTTTTTGGAATTATTTTATTATTATTATTAGATTCATTATTATTATATTCATAATGTTTTAATAATCTTTTTTCAGTTGTTTTAACATCATATGGATTTGCACCTTCACCATATTTAACATGTTTATTTAATAATTTTAATTCTTCATCAATAATTTTTTGTTCTTGATTTTTTGAATAATCAGTAAAGAAATTTAAATAAAGTATAAAACAAAGCAACCCTGCACTTAATGTTAACTTAAACCTTTCATTGATCTGCATTATATTTATATTTGGGATCAATACTTAGTATAAAAAAAAGACAATAAAGATATTCTAAAAAAGAAAAGGAAGGAAATAAAAAAAACAACAACTAAGCTTAGTTTTTTTTTTCGTTAATCTATTAATGGAATTCAAAAAGACAAAAAAACTAATATAATGTAGAAACTACAAATTAAAAAGTTTTTATTTTTATTCTTTCCATACAACCGATTTACAACAACAATAAATTTAATCTTATTTTAAGGACATATATATAATGAACAAGAAAAAAAAACTAATGTTTTTTTTTAAGTTCATCGTTATCAAAACTATTGAATTGGTCCAAATGTGGATGATGATTCTT
>JAJLSH010000204.1:24018-96039 GCA_030567475.1 Ambrosiozyma angophorae | reverse complement strand
AATATTTTATAGATCGATAAAGCCAAAAAAAAAAATTACTTTTCGTTTTTAGTTCAACAATTCAGATTCAAATTATTCACGAAATGTCAACTAAACTATCAAACTCATCGAAACAACAGAATCCATCTGATGGAATCTATAGAATTATAGGAAATATATACGTCTCATCAATCTCGCCATTCATAACAACCCCACCAACTGATCTTTATAAAACTCACGGTATAACAAATATATTATCAATTCAGAAAGAACCATTACCAGAATATTATTTAAATTCTTCAGATTATAAGATATTACAAATTTCCATAGATGACCTATCAACTACGTTAATATTACAATACATTAAACAATCAAATAATTTTATATTACTTTCATTATTTGGAGAATTTGAATATAATGAAGAAATAAATTATAAAAAATTAAAGCATAAGAATAAAATATTAATTAACTGTAACGCAGGACAATCAAGATCAATTAGTTTTTTAATTGGATTTTTAATGAAATTTTATAAATTTAATTATAAATTAAGTTTTTATTGTATTAATAGAGTTAAAAATGATATTAAACCAAGTGATAGTTTTAAATATCAATTGAATTGGTGGTTTGAAGAATATCATTGTAAATATTTGGATGAAGATCAAGATAATCCTTTAAAGGTTCTTTTATTGAATGAAAGTTTTTATTTTGGTTGGTTTAAAATTTTAAAAATCGAAAATTTTGATGAAAATTTATTGAAAGATTTAATTTTAAATAATGAAGTTTTTAATCAAATTGGTGATAAAAATGATAAAAATGATGATAATGATGACAATGATGAAATTGAAAAAGCTTTTGATTTGAAATGTAAAAAATGCAGATGCTTAATTGTAAATTCAACTTTAATTAAAAAGCATGATCCACCAATATTAAATGGTAATGAAGACGAATATGAATTAATTCCCTATAAACCAAAACCAAAGAATGAAGGGGATGATGATGAAGGAAAAAAATTTAAAAGAGGTAACAATAAAAAAGATTCTGATGATGATGATTTTAGTGACGAAGATAATTTTAGCGATGAGGATGAAGATGAAGATGAAGATGAAGATGAGGATGAAAATGAAGATGAAGTTGAAAAAGAAGATGATCTAGATAATTTAAACGATAAAGATAAAGAAGAAACTAAATCAAAAGAAAATGATAATGTTGAACGAACAGAAGAAGAACCAATTAAGTATTATAAAAAATACAATAAAGAATTATATTTTACAAAAAATGCATTTAAATCAAATAGAGTTATATCTAGAGTTAAAGCATCAACTTTTTGTTCCCATTACTTCTTTGAAATCCCATTAATTTGGATGAAATCTGAGTTAGATAAAGGTTTATTAGAAGGTAAATTTAATTGTCCAAATTCAAATTGTAATACAAAAATTGGTAGTTATTCATGGAAAGGTTCAAGATGTTCATGTGGGAAATGGATTATACCAAGTATTAGCTTACAAACTTCAAAACTTGATAAAGTTATCCACAGAGTTTAAATGAATATAATTGATATATAGATTAAAGCAAAGACTACACACACATATATATATAAATAAAATATACAGTAATAAGATAATTAAATAGTCATATTAAAATCACCACCACTAATATCATGATCAAGACCATTATCAACTATTCTTCTTTCATTAATTGTTTCTAATCTTGAAGTATTAACTTGTGGAGAAGTATCGGAAGTCAATTGTTGATTAACAGAATTTATTAAACTTGTACTTTCAGTAGTAGTTGTAAATCCTGTATTTAACTGATCTTCAATATTATCAATATTTAAATCATCATCATCATCGACACCACCGTTCTCGTTATTATTACTATTACTATTATTATTATCAGATTCATCATTAATATTATCCAGAATATTGATACCCGTTGACCAATTTGAATTATCAATGTTGAAAGTTTTTGAAACGGTTGAAATTGTATGGTCATTTTGATATTCTTCACTTGCCATGAAGGCATCGTCAACATCGGCGTGATTTTGATTGATCAATAAATCATGTGTAAATCCTGTCGTATTATTATTATTATTATTATTATTACTATTACTTTGATCAATTTCATTTGGTTCAGAATAAATTGATGATTCATCATAATTTAAGATAAAGCCATCGCCATTTGATAATTCAGCATCTAGATCAACTTCCTCATCATCATGTTGTTGCTGTGGTTGAATAACCGAAACAGTTCCATCTTCAACTGAAATAATATCTCTATCATTATCAAAAACTTCATCAACGCTTCTTATTTGTTGCTCTCGTCTATCATTATCTCCTTCTATTTCTTCTTCATTCTGTTGTCGTTGTTGTCGTTGTTCTGCATTACCTTCATATTGTTCAACTTCATCATCATCATCATCGCTTAAATCATCATCATCTTGTTGAACTTCTTCAATTAATTGAATCATTGTCTTATTAAATCCAATTGGTTTTAAATAATTAAACCCAGTTGATAATTGATTATTTAACATTTTTTGTTTAATTAATAAATCTAATTGAATTTTATCTAATATTGTAATTGGTATAAAAGAATTAGTACCATTATATAATAAATTTGAAATATTTTCATTATTACTATTATTATTACAACCATTTTTTAAAGAATTTTTATTAATCAAATTAATAAAATTATTCGCATTAATTGAAGTATTTGATCTATTATGGGAATTATCAATATTATTATTAGTAGTATTATTATTATTACTTTGTCTTGATAGATGTAATGGAGTTGGGGATATTGGGGTATAGTTTGATAATGGTAGGTTATGAAATTGATTGGTGCTAGTACTATTGTAATAATCAGATTGTTGTCCAGCATTTCCGTTATTATTATTATTGTTGTTGTTGTTGTTGCTATTATTTGGTTTTCTTTGTTGTTGTTGATGCTGTTGATCTAATCTTCGTGGTTTGATGGATTGCGAAGATTGCATCCATAATTGAGTATGACTCTCTGTTGGGGACAAGTCTGGCATAAACATCTTTTATTATATACAACGGGTTGGAGTTAGCAAAAGAACGCAAAAACAAGGTTCAAGTAAGATACTGATAACGTTTTATGGCCTGTCTCATCAGAAAAATCAAAAAAAAAAAAAAAAAACAAATCAAGAAATTAAATCACGATGTTTCCAAATGAATTCTTGACAGTCTTGATAAGCGACAATAAAATCAAAAGATATTTACAAGATGTATTGTAATAGAATATATATATATATATATATATATATATACATAGAACCAATAAATAATTAAAAGCCCTATTATGGGACGGAATAAGAGGGATGTAAAGTATAGGAAATCAATTCCAATTTAATTAAGCATTTAAAGCATACTTTTCATCCTGTCTGGAACCAAAGAAATGATAGTATAATCCATCCCATTGACCTTGTTTATGTAACATAGCTAAAACTAGCACAACAGGTAATTGCCAAATAGAACACCAAAATAATTTTTTAGCATACATATTTGCAAGCGTAACATCAGCAACACTTGGACCAGCATTACTTAAAACTTTGGAAGAATAATTATGTCTTTGCTGTAACCAAAATCTAAATGACATATAAGCCATCCAACCATTTAATATTGAAGAATCAATTGAAAAATAATTATCACAAACACCAAAGAAGCTTAAACCAAAACAAATTGGAAACATTAATAAAGAATATCTTAACGCAACTCTTGCATTTAATTTTGGATTAACAAACGCTGTCATAACATAACCAGCTTTTTGATATTCAGATTTAATATTATGACTTAATGAATTAAAATGTGGAAATTGCCATGCATATAATAAAGCAGCTAAACACCAAGCACCAGGATCGGTCAAACTTGAACAAGCTGCCCAACCCATTAATGGAGGAATTGCACCAACTATTGCACCCACCCAAGTATTTAGAATAGACTTTCTTTTTAATGAAGTATAAATCCATGAATATAAAACAATATTAAGGCCACCCAACAATGAAACAATTGGATTAACACCAAAATATAAGATTGTACAGCCTAATATACCAGTCAAACCGGCAAATGTGTAAGCTTCATTCGGGGTAATCAAACCTCTAACAATTGGTCTTGCTGAAGTTCTAACCATCTTTCTATCTAAATGTGGTTCTCTACCCATATTAATTGCATTTGCTGCACCAGATGAAAGTAATATACCAACCGTTAAATTTAGAAAAGTTGCAAGGTTTAAAGCTCCAGGAGCCAAGGCATACGAACATATCGATGACAACATAATTAAAAATGTTAAATGTGGTTTTGTTAGTGTCATATAAGGATCATAAATTTGTTTAAATGTAATTTGTTCTTTATTTAATAATCTTTGAATTACAGAAAGTTGACTTTTATTAATTGGATTTGATTTCGACTTAACATTGAAAGGGATATGTTTGTGATTAAGATTATTATCATTTAACGTGGTTTGATTGGATGCATTCTCATCAGACTTTGGATGACACGAAAGAGTTCTGGTTATTATAGAAGGATCAACGCATGGGGTGCTATTGGTTGCAGTGGTATTAGGAGTACCAGCAGCAGTAGTAGTTGAACTGTTTCGTATCGACGGAATTATTCTTTTATTATGATAGAACTGTATTCCTGGAGTTGAACCCTTGGTGAAATCCGTTGCAGATCTTGAAATATATCTATTGGAGTAATAGTACAAGAATAACTTCGTCTGCTGAGTTATCAGGCCTGTAGCAGCCTTGAAGTTCGTAGTAAAGAAGAAGGGGGCGGCAGCGGTATTAATCGAAGCCTTCCACATGGTGTCGTGGTAGGTATTACAAGGGGTTAGAACTAGTAGTTAGCCAAAGAGAGATGAAGTTGTTTAGTTGAAGTACAAAAAAGTCGCTGGGGGGCGGGTAACCAACCAGCTCTACAGCACAGAAACAGAGGAAACAGAAGCAATAGACGACGACTGGTTCTCCAATTTGTTCTCTATCAAGTCATGGAAGGCTATAATGGAACGCACTAGAGACGACACGTACAGAATCATCATTTCGTCATTGGTCTTGACGTTGAAGGAGCTGGAAAGTGCCGTTTCGTCACGACCGTCCACGGCATCGGTGATGTTTGGTAAGTAATTGAAGATGTCTTGCAACTTACCAAGAATGATATTGTTGATAGGCAATTCTCCTCTAATAATCTTGTTCAAGTAGTTGACAATGTTATTTAATCGTTCACTCAATGAAGTTAACGATTTGAAATTATTTGTCAATTTAACAGCCAAATTGCCTGAAGCTTGATCTCTGATGTCACGTAATAAATGTTCCACACCAATTTCCTCCGCTTCTTCAGCTTGGATTATTGAAGGTAAATGAATAAAGGTTCTTTCACTTGAAGAGCCATCTTCTTTAATTTCATCAATTGCTAAATAACAATCAGTTGGAATATCAATTTTATCAGTGGAATTAACATCTACTATTAATAATAACGGGTTCGAGGTAAATGTCTTAAATATTTCATTGATTTTTAAATCAGATTGTTTTAATTTTGGACCTGTATGGTACCATCCGATTAATTTTTCTTTAGCATTGATTTTTTTAAACATTTCCATCATTGATTCGATATAATTATGATCTAAGAACCAAATGTTTGGATTTTTCTCATCTTCTTCAAATGGAATCGCAAAAGAATTAGTAACTTTAATTAAATTCTTGTTTGTATTATCACCTAAGATGGCACCTAACACTCTCTTATTGGATGGGTTGAAAGATGTAGCAGCAGTCTTTAAGACTCTTTCGTAGTGATCGACGGCGGAAAGAAGAACTAGAGGTGCCACTGAGACCGTCGAATTGGCATGCTTATGATTAAGAGACATCGTGGTAGTATTGTTGTGCTGTACTTTGTTGTATACTGTGTTGTGGTCTGAAGCTTTTGCCACTGAATGACAAACAAATTCAGTCGCTTTTTCACGTGTGGAAAAAAAAAGCACAACAACAAAAAAAAAAGAGCAACAAAAAGGACCAACGACTTCAACTTCACCTTCTTCTTCTGCTCAATTCCATGTCTCTAGTTAAGTTGGTGCCTCGTTCTTTGTTTTCAAGACCTACCACGGCCTCTATCCTTAAGGCAGGTGCTCATTCGTCCTCCGCATACTCCACCTGTCTCACAAAACCACTCACAAGAGCTTGTATTAACAGTCAAAGATTCACAAAGAAAAAGCAACAGCAAAATCAGCAACAACAACATCAAAGGAGATATATCTTTACTTACAGATTTCCTAAAATCCCAAGAAATAAAAGAAGATACCATTATTACAATGTCACTGGTATCTCAATTGTTACTACTTTAAAGAAAAGATTTTCAACAACTCCAAATTATAGATATAGAGGGGCTAATACTGGCTTCATTGCTAATACTAAGAAACTCTTTGGAAGAAGAAGATTTTCCTCCAATTTAAATAGTAATAGTAATAGTAATCCAAATAATGAACAACGATTATCCAAGAGAAGAAGATTACGTAACTGGTTTGCTTTAACTTCAATTTCAATTATCTTTTTTGGCGTTTACTCAAGATATCATTCCTTACAAATTCAGGAACTGGATGGCGATGAAGAAGATCAGGAGGATGAAGTTGTTAGACCAACTTCATTAAGTCTGTATATGTATCAAAGATTACCATTGAATGCAATTTCGAGAATTTGGGGTAAAGTGAATAATATTGATTTACCAGTTTGGTTACGTTCCCCAGGTTATAAATTTTATTCAAAATTGTTTGGTGTTAATTTAGATGAAATGGAAAATCCAAATTTAGAAGATTATAAAAATTTAGGTGAATTCTTTTATAGAACTATAAAACCTGAAGTTAGACCAATTGATCAAACTTCTCTATTAAATTCCCCTTGTGATGGTAGAGTTCTAAAATTTGGTGTTGTTGAAAATGGTGAAATTGAACAAGTCAAAGGTGTAACTTATAAAGTTGATGCTTTATTGGGAAAAATCAATTCAAAAAAACTAGCTGCTCCAGTTCATCAAATTGAATTTAATAATCAAGAATCTTCAAAAGGGTTAATTACTGAGGAAGAATTTTTAAAGACTTTACAATCCCAAGGAAGTACTTTAGTTAAATATAATGAAGAGGGAGATAAATCATTAATCCACCCTTCGTTGTCGAAAGTTATTTCATTACAACAGTTATTAGCAACAACAGATACAAATCACAGTGATAGACAACTGTATTTCACAGTTATTTATTTAGCACCCGGTGACTATCATAGATTTCATTCTCCTGTTAACTGGGTTACAACTTTAAGACGTCATTTTGTTGGTGAATTATTTTCAGTTGCTCCTTATTTTCAAAGAACTTTCAATAATTTGTTTGTCTTGAACGAAAGAGTTTCTTTGTTGGGTTATTGGAAATATGGATTTTTTAGTATGACACCAGTTGGTGCCACTAACGTTGGCTCAATTAAAATTAATTTTGATAAAGATTTAACAACAAATGATGTCTATGAACATGAAATTTATTCAAACAGTGAATTAGCAACTGGTTCTTCTAGTTTAAGTACGGCTAAGTCCAGAAAGACCAAAAAGAATACATGCTATGAAGCAACTTATGAAAATGCATCAAGCATTTTGGGAGGACAACCATTAGTTAAAGGTGACGAAATTGGGGGGTTTAAATTAGGTTCAACAGTTGTTTTATGTTTTGAAGCCCCAAAGAATTTTAAATTCAAGTTAGAGGAAGGTCAATACGTTAAATTGGGTCAAGGGATTGGTTATACTGATGAAGAATCAAAATGATCTTTTTTTTTTCGTTAAATTTTTGATTTTGAATTTTTTATTGGGTGCATGCTTTTTTGCTTCTTTCTTGCATATTCATTTCAATTATTTCTAATTATTGATGATTTCAATGTAGATTTTTTTTTTGTGCCTCATTTTGTTTTGTTTTATTGTTTCACATATTGTTTTTTTGAAAAGTTATGGCCGGATTTCTTGGAATTAGAACTTAAACCGGAATTTCTTTTGTTATCATTCCCAATTTATGTCTATGCATTCTCTTTGACTTTGTTTTATTATTTTATTTCATACATTCATTCATTCACTTACCTTTATATTCCTTTACTTTTTTTTAATTAGAATTTAGTTCGTTATTGGAACCCACTTTCTTGTGTATACAATTTATTATTCATATCTTAAATTTGTGTAATTTTCTAATACTTTTTATTGGCTTTATATTATACAGTCTCACGCCAGATCATAGGAAAGTTTTTCCTTTCTGGGCACAATCTTTCTTCCCTCCCCATCTCTAGTAATTGCGGGTTCCCTTTGATGAGAATTTAGCTCTTACCATGAATAAGATGATCATGCTTTGTTCAAGCTTTTTGGATTCTAAATAAATGGTTTCCTCAATTAATTAAATTTATTTTATAAAAAGGTTACTCAAAAAAGGAAGCGAAAACAAATATACACATATATATGAAAACAATCCTAATAACATTATCTTAACTTTTTAGTAGTTTCAGTAAATAATTCATTTTTCAAACTTTCAATAAATTTTATATCCACAAAACTTAACTCATCATCATTTAAATCTTTAGCAACATTTGAGTTTATTTCACAAGAAGTCACACTAATACCATCTTCAGACATTAATGAATTTGATCTTGTCTTTTTATTCTTTTTAGTGGTATAATAATTTGTATAATTAAAAATCAAATGCAAATTCCATAACTGATCTATATTCAATGACTGAACATCATTAACCATCTTTTTCATCAGTGATTTGAATTCTAATAATTTAAAATTAAGATCAAAAAGTTTTAAAGAATCTTTGAAGTTTGGTATATTTTTAATATTACTAACTGATTTTTTATAGACATATAATGTTAAATTCTTCTTGAAATTTTCATTTGATAATTGATTTCCAGATAATTCTAAAGGATAATAACTTTCATCAATAACTCTAATACTTTTTATTGATTTTAAATCCGGTAATAAACAAGGTGATCTAACTTCTAAGATCTCTCTATTTTTCAATTCAACTAAACAATCTAATTTGATAGGATTCTTTGTATCAACATCCCTGACTAATAAACATCTGTTTTGAACTCCCAATGCCCAGAAATGTCTTAAAGCTTGTAAATGAACTTCTACTGAATCATTACCAGATTTATAACTATTTGAACTAAAAACTGGATAAATTGATGTAATTAATGCCGCGATACTAAATAAATCATCTGTTCTAAACGCTTGTTGCCCACCCCCTAAGAATAAGAAACCTAACGACATACTCATAGCCATATAATTACCATAATGGAAATTATCATCAGTTATTCCCTGTAAGTATCTTAGAATTCTCATCGAATCTAAATCACCAGTACCCGCCATAACCAGTGATAATGAAATTGCAATTACATCACGAATATTTTGGATACCATTTGATGTTATATTGGAATCAAATGTCGTTGGTTCAATATTTGCAAGTTTCATAAACTCTTCTAAGTATAAGATTAATAACGCTTTAGCTTGGGAATTACTTGTCGAGGCGAACCTGATACCGATTGATAGTAATAAACCTCCCAATATATTATAAATAGACAAATGATCACTGTCTAAAGGATTATTGCCATTAAAAATTGATTCTAATGAAACTGGTAGCTCTTGATTTATCCACTCTTGAGTTGCCTTGATCGAATCCCATTCAATCATATTCTTAGCCAATGCTCTTATCATCCATAAGTCTGGTCTAGAATATTCCAATAATTTTGTGGTGTTCGGTATAGATAATTTAGAAGCAGCCTCAGAATCATTCGTTTTCAAAAACATAAGCATTAAAGCTAACAAAGAGCCAGCAATTGATTTATCGTATTCAACTGAACTTTGAATATCTCTTAACGAAATTGACATTGAGTAAAGTTGATCAAGAACATGAGTTGCATTTGTACTCTTAAAACTATTACCTTTACCTAAGTTTATGTAACCCAACGCAATACCAGCAGCTAATCTGTAACCTTCATTAACAATACCCTTTTCATTTAAGGTTAATGTTGAACCAATCTGTGATAATACAACTTCTGTCATTTTTCTATGCTGAGTACCCAAATATAATAAACCAATCCCAACTAAGCCAGCAGTTTGAACTGGCAATTGAACATTCAAGTTAGTTGAGCCTGCTGGTAATAACGCTACAACATGAACAGATAAAACTTTTGTTAATTTAATATTCATTGTTCCTCTTAAACTTGCCGCCATTCCTAACAATAAACCTACCGAAGTGTAATTGTGCTTTGGTCCCAAATAATTATAGATGTGCCACTCTTCTAGTTTCTTCAAATGACCATTTAACCCTAAACCTAATAAAAATCCAGCATGCTGGGCATTCAATTTTGGAGGTTTATTGAAAATAATCCAACTACCATTAACTTCTGTTGCATCTCTTGATATTGTTAAACCCGAAGAACATCCATTATGAAAATAACCCCAATCATATAAATCTTGATCAATTGAGTCCTTTTCCAAACTAACATTAATCATATCTGGCAAGATCAAAGAATTAAAGTTCATTTTTGGTATTGGAAATCTTTCACTCATCAAAGGTTTTCTACTTGAAACAAAAACAGCAGACCTACCCAAAGGCATAGTTAAAGTTCTTAGAGCAACTTTTGCACCCAATGCACGTTCTTGTTCAATCTTTTCTTCATCCGACAAATTGCCAACAATTCTTAATGTTGCCGTTTGTACTTTTGAAGTTTGTAATAATTTTGATAATTCATAAAATCTTCTATCTTCACAGAATATCAGTTTAGTGACATGAAATTTATCAGCTTCAGCATGTTCGTCCCAAGCAGTCATAACTGCATTTGCATCAACATTTTTTATGATTTGGTCAATTGTTTTATGCTGGACTGAAAGATTTTGGTATTGGTCAATTTTTTTATGTTTGATAAAAATTGGAATTCCATTTAGAAAATCAGATAATATCAATAAATCAGTTCTACCAATCAATTCCAATTCTTCAGATGAACAATTTGATTGAGATATAACTTCTTTTCTTCTAAACATGATTGCATTTTTTAAAGGTAAATAAACTCCCAATGGATAGGTATCAAGGTCAGAATTTTTAATGTTGTAGTCAACCATCATTTTTAATAAATAACTGGATTCGTATTCATTGGAAACAATGACCTCGAATAGTCTTAAAACATAATAAGTTCTTGGTGTAACTGACAGATCAACTGATTCATCCTCCTCAGCAACTTGTGAAAATGTAATATAAGGAACAATTTTGGGAGTGAAAAGAGATGATAGAGATCGTAATAAATTTGGTGGATCGGTTAATTGCTGAGCCATAACAAATCTTGAAACTCTATCTATCGAATCTTCATCTTGCATATAATATTTGACCCAACTATCAGACCAGCCCATCCAAGAAACAATCTGCGCTAACAATAATGATAAATCTTCTTCAATAGATGTATTCAGAATATTTAGCCGTGTATCTTCTCTTATTAAATGTAAAGCTAGCACCAATGTGGGGGTCAGTTCTTCCAGTGAATAATGGCCCAATGCAGCACCGTTCGCATTATCAGCTGCTTCATTCCGAAGTCTTGCTTGCTGGGCATATTTTAGTAGTTTTGTAATTTGATTTGATTCTAATTTAGAATTATCAAAAGTAGCATTAGATGGAATAGTTAAAGATAAAAATGTAACAACAAATGTTTTCCAGTCATCATTATCAGGAATATCTAAAGCTAAATTCGAACACCATTGCAGCCAAAAATATTCATGAATATAGTTATTGGATAGATACTGCAATGAATTCATTATCGTTTCGACCAAGGCATTTAAAGGCTTTAAGCATAAGTTAATTGTATAATGCTTATTGTTTGAACAAAGGACGGAAAAATCACAACCATAGGAATCATCTAGTGAAATAATTGGAGGGAAACTATTTGTTAAATCAATATTTGGAGATATAATACCCAAAAATGGATTCACTAAAACTATATGACAGTTATCTTGAAGTAATAAAACATAACCGCGATGACCAGAAGAACTATCTAATGCAGTACAATCCAAACCTTGTAAAACATAACGTGTTTTCAAAGTTGGTAAACTGACAGGACTAATTGAATTATTGAAAACTAAAAACTCAATAACTTTAGATTTGAGATTACATATTATAACAGATTCTTGATCATTGTATGAAACATTAAACATCTTTAAAAAAGTAATGTCATTTTTAAATTTAACTGAAGAAAGTTTTGTAAATATAACATCTTTTCGTAATTTAATTATATCAGTATTCATGGAACTAACTGAGCTTGAATCAGGGTTAAAATCACCTCCTGAGACCATTCTATCATATGAAAGTGAAGTCGAGGAAGTCCTGTAAGACTTCGGATCATTTGAAGAATTATCATCCATTATTCTACTTATACTTGGTGTAGCAGTGGGATATCCACTGCTACCTGAAGTTGTTCGTTTACTTGATCTTCTTAAATTTTGATAAGATAAAGATTTATTTTTGGAAAACTTTGAAGATGATAAGAATCTTGTATGATAAATAGTAAGTTTATGATCAGCCTGATTTAAGGTTGCAGCAATTGAAAACCCAGAAGTTTTGGGGAACAAGACTAAGTCTTCTTTGGTAGTAAATGAGGTTGTTGAAGAAGAAACAATTGAACCTAATTCAGCCAACGGATCCTTTAAAGTTAAGAAATTACTATCATTAGATAATAGATTATATGAACTAGAAGAAGTTCCACCAGAGCTTACCCCTGAAGAACTTTCAAAATTGAATGGAGATGGTGACCCCAAGCTTGATTGTAATTGTGACGCTGTTGCCTGTTGTAAAATGACTGAAGTACCAGCTTCAAGCTCTCTACTTATGACAATACCTTGTTCAAAGGGGAAAGCATTCTTGATTCTGAAAGGGAAACTAACAAGCTGAAAAGGACCTTTAGGTTCATAAACATAGATTTGGTCTTTCAAAACCACTATTAGATTTCTTTTCTTTGCTTTGTTATTTGGATGTGGATTATCATTGAATACATTAGAGTTAGATGATGGAGAATATGATTCTTGTTTGAAAGTAGTGAAAAAACAGTTAATGATTTTGGTACTATAGGTCAATTTTCTAGAAAGAATGCCACCTCTTATCCAAAGGAGGGTGTTATTTTCTACCAAAAGCTTCTCATCTTTGCCTGTAATGAATACCTTATAGTTCTTGAGTTTGTTGGTAAATGGAGGCTCAACAAGATCTCTGTGTAAATCAAATGTCATCAGTCTACTCAACATATCTACTGTGTGAACTGGTACCTCCGTTGAAGCCATTGGAGACGTGGTAGGGGAGTAGTAGGCGTGTTGCCCTTAAATGTCACCTCTTCTTCAGGCCTCTTTCTCTTAAAACATGAAAAAGATCAACACACCCGTACACAGCTGCTCCACAGTTTTATGTTACTACGCCACATACCTCGCGTCTAAATTTCCAATTGAATCAACTCTGCCAACAACAACCACGCATCATTAACTCTTCCTTCTTGTTCTTGCCCTGTATTGAACGGAAATATGTCCTTTTTAATAAAGTATGTGTCAAATTTGTTGTCTTCAAGTGAACCATCCACTCCGACTCAGGGCCAATTTACTAACAACAACAAATCGCCACCAAAAACTCAAAATTCAAACAGAGGTTTTACGAGGAATTCAAAAAAAAAACAGACGAATGCAAATACAAAACTTGGGAATAATTATAATGAACTATACATCGATCCAAATCAAACTGGATTTAATGGTGCTAATGGTGCTATGTACAACAACAATAATAACTCTAACATGTCATTAAGACGCCCGCCTTCTCCATCTAAACAATCATTAAGATCACAAAGATCTCAAAAGTTTTTACAGGCATATCAACAGCAACAACAACAGAACAATAATAACAATAACAGTACTTTACAGCAACAGCAACAACAACAGCAACAACAACAACTACAACTACAACCACAGCAGCCAGCTGAACCTGTCAAGCCTCCTTTATTTATGTGTGAACCATTCATTAAAACCGCCTTAGTTAAAGGTTCATATAGGACAATTGTACAATTACCAAAGTATGTCGATTATCAAGAATGGCTAGCGTTGAACGTTTTTGAATTCTATACACATCTAAATAAGTTTTACGGTGTTATATCTGAATATGTTACTCCTGATAAATATCCTACTATGACTGCAGATCCAAAGACTGAATATGTTTGGGTTAATTCAAATGGACGTACTGTTTCATTGCCTGCAAATCAGTACATTGAATATGCTTTAACTTGGATAAGTAATAAGATTAACGATCAAACTGTTTTCCCAACTAAATCTGGTATGGCTTTCCCTCCTTCATTTGTGAAAGATATTAAAGGTATTTGTAGACAAATGTTCAGAATAGTTGCTCATATATATTATAACCACTTTGAAAAGATTGTTCATTTATCTTTAGAAGCTCACTGGATTTCATTCTTTTCACATTTTATTTCATTTACAAGAGAATTTGATCTTGTTGAAAGAAACGAATTAGATCCATTGGCACAATTAATTGACAATTTGGAAGGTCAAGGTAGGATTATAAAAGTTGGTCAAGCGCAGCATCAACAACAGCAACAATAATCGAAAATTAATCATTTTTTAAAAGAATACATCGAATTATTCATAAGAAATTTGTAAAAAAACCTCCCTTAATCTCATTGTGAGTTATAAGGCTGTAGCTAGTTCTATGTTTACTAAATATGCATTACTCTAAATTACTTCTCTTTATTCAGCCTCTCTAAATAATTTTTCTTTAAAGTATAACGGCATACCAACTATTAAATACTTGAAGTTCTTTATATTATTTTAAAACTATTTAACTATGTACAAGTCTCTGTTATACAGAAAAAAAAAAACTATGATGAATAAAACATAATGCAAAAAACTACTATAGGCAAGTTTTTAGTATCAACAATATAAGAAATCCAGAGCAAATCATAAAAAATAAAAAAGTTATGCCAATACTAGTAAAATGAAAAAACTGAAGAAAAAATTAATAAACAAACAGATCATGAAAAGAAATAAAGTGAATCTTTAACAGTTGAAACATCAAAGTTACCCTTCTGAGGAATTTCAGGCAATGAGAATGGCACCAACACTCGGAACTTGTCTTGAACAGTTATTGGAAGCATTTCACTCATATAATCAATGTTTTCTAAAACACTAACTGTTGTAACCATTTCCTTACCAGCTTTAACTTTAATTGGATCCAATGAATTCAATAATTCTCTTCTTTCTTTTTCTAACAGGACTTCATCATATAGATTTGGCGGTCTACCAATTTTCTTTGCAATCTCTTTTTTTGTTTCTTTAACAAGTTCTGCAGTTTTTGAATCTGTTGGAAATGAACAGGTCATTAAAGTGTCACTGAATCTTTGTTCTAATTCCGATTTAACCCTACCAATCAAATTCTTTTTATGTAATTCAATGAACTTTTCTCTTAAGATCTTACTCATTAATGTAACATCTGAAGCATGAGTCCAATAAGAATCATGAACCGAAGCAAATACTAGACCTTGATCCACACATTCATTCAGAGACATTAACATATGCGTAGCATCCAAAGAATGAACATAATTTGGGGGGAAAGCAGCAGCTTGTTTTCTGCTATCAACTTTTCTAATTTCATAAGGATCAACAATTGTAATATTTTGTAAAGTTGTTGAAACTAGAGAAGCACTATTTGCTCTGTATGGCTGAACAACAGTTAAACCTAATGGAGTAGTCCAAATGACAGAACTTAAATATGGGTCTTTTTCATCTCGATCAACATCAAGCCTAATTGATTTTGTAACTCTTTTAGCTGAGACACTTAGCCAATCTTGAATTAAATGAGCACCTGTAAATAATTCATTAATAGCTTTAAAGATTAAGGTTGTAATATACAGTGAAACTGGTGCAATTAAAGTTTCATCAAAATCAATCTCTCTTAATCTTTTATGAACTTGAGCCTTTGCACCAATAAAGGTGACACCATAAACTGAAGTCATGACCGTTTGTTTAACTAATTTTCTGGTAATAAGACCTTGGATATGCTTAGCAGTAGCGAGGCCAGCTTCTGCATCCTTATTAACCGCATCGTTAACAACCTTGGAAACATGAGTATAGATATCAGACGGAACTGGAGCGGGAACTAAATTAACTTGAGCTGCACCTTTTTCATCACCACCAAGAGCAGCATAATGTTGTAGACCATTACAGGTACCATCTTGATGAACTGGCTGATGTGAAATAAACTCAGTTGGATCATCCAATTCTAACGCTTTAGATAATTCAATGCAAGTTGCTAAACATTGCCATGGTTTATCAGCTCGTAGCCAAATTCTATCCTTTGAACCCAATGGATCATTTGCAGATTCAACCGCCTTATCAAGAATTGAATCAGCATATTTAACTCTATCATCCAATGAAATCTTATCTTTACCCATCATATTTGCTAGATGAATCTTTAGCCATCTTAGACCGTCATGACCTAGTTTCTTACCTTCCCAGAATACCATCAAACCTCTAGCTAAGTCATTACCTAAATGATTAAAATGTGGTGAAATTGGATATGCCCTACCTCTGAAGTCCACAGAATGGGGGAAAAAAAATCTTTCTCCAACTAAAGCTCTTGCAATTTCTAATTTATAATTAGTATCACATCTTATTGATCTACTTTTTGAAAATTCATTGCAAATCAAAGCACACTCCTTTCTATGTTTATAAAGTTCACTAATTGGAGAACCTTTTGGTGGTTTTGGTGGCAACTCTAATGTATCTATAACTTTTGGTATTTCTAAAAAGTTTTCTCTAGTATTCCAAACTTTTATCATAACTTCTAAAATCGGTTTATTGACTGACCATGCAGTATTTCCTAAATTATTTAATCCTTCTAAGACTTTATCCATTTTATGATGGTTTGCACATGCTTTGGCATAGGCAGCTTGTTCCGGAGATGACTTAGTTCTCACGGCAGGATTCTGTTTTAGCAAGTAACCACCATCATTAAAGTTAGTCCATGGCTTTGGTTTACATAGCATTGGTAAAAACTGAGCCTCAAATGAACTTTCCATTCTCTCATTACCTAATCTAGAAGCAAATCTGCTATTGACTTTGATAACACCAACTCTAGTACCGCCAACTATACCGTATGTATGAAAGAAAGCAGGAGCTAACGCACTGGCTTCGGCACCAGTATTTGGGTCTCTACCTGTAATGTCAACTTTTGCAACTTGTAATAACATCGACAATAGCGCAGAACCTAACTTATAACGAGATTGATTGTCCCACACAATTTGTGAAGAAGCAGTAACTGTTGAATTATTATCCATTGCCTTATTTTCAGCAGATTTAATAATTTCATATGCCCTTGAACCTCTAACAATTTTCTTGAAAGCGGAAGTTTTCTTAATAGCACTGAAACGTTTATTAACATCAATATCACTTTTTAATAATCTATCTGCTTTATATTCCATTTCAATATTTTTACCAATTGATCCAACAATCTGTGAAACGGTTGAACCCTTTTCTAAATCAGATGTTAGTATACCTTTTAAAACTTCCAAAATTGTAATAGTGGCAATCTTTTTTGGTTCTAAAATCATTAAAAATGGGCCATATCCTAGTTTTTCCTTGTATCTTTCAAAATCGAATACCGAAAGTGTTGATGGCTTTTCTGGATCTCCAATTTGAATTCCAAGTTCTTCCTTTGCTTTCTCGAAACTTTTGATTTCTCTTTCGATTAAAGGAACTAGATGGGTTAGCCATGTATGCAAATAAGAACCAACTGGAGTTGAGACAGATTTATCTTTTAAATTTTCAAATTCACTATTCCATTTGTTTTTAGCTGAATCGATAGCTGATTTTTCTAAAACCTTTTCTCTTTCAAATGCAAACGTATCTAAAATTTCATTAAATTTTTCTTGTTGATCTAAGGATAATTTGTTCTTTAACTCAAAGAAATTAATTGCACGAGTAGGGTTTTCATCAATTTCGGTCGTATCTATCGGTAAATTTGACTCCTTAATTAATTTTGAGAATTGTTTTTGAAATCTACCGTTATCAAAACCAGCGACAACACCCATTAATGACTGTTTGATATACTTTAAACTCTCTGAATTAACACCATCAATTTTTTCCATGCCATTGTCTACATCTCTAAGTTCGCTTATATGTTTATCATGTCTTTCTAATGCGACATAAAAATCTTCTTCGTCTTCTTCTTGCTCGCTTTCTTCTTTTTCTTCAATTTCTGGAGTCTTTTTATCAGCTTCATTTAATAAGCCAAACAACTCCTGATAATTCTCAGGTAGCTCCAGCAATAAACTAGGATCCCAAGACAAAAGTTGTTTGATATTGACTAATCCTATAATGTCAATATAATTCAAAACATCAGATAATTCATTCGCTTGCCTAAACATTTGATATCCATAAACTTCTTTCAAGACAGAGGTATGATCAGCTCCTTTATCAATCAGAACTCTAACAATCCAAGCAACAACTTTTGGGTTTGCTTTAATATAGGAATTAATTTCAAGGACGGAACCTAACCACATATTCACTTGTGATAAGCTTGTTGTTTCTGCGGTACCCCAATGTTTTAAATATTCACAAACAGCATCCATAAAAAATGGGTTCGGAATCTTATTATTCAGTGAATCTTTACTTTTAAATTCGTTTAGTTTTTTTAAAATTATGTTTGCTCTGTTGAAATCATTTGCTCTTAAACAAGCTTCGAATAATGACCACGATCTTAGAACTAATGGGCTGTATTGTGATAAAACACCATCGGCAGATGATCTAATTTCTGTTGTGAGATAATCAAATGGGACCTGCTCTTTCTTAGCGGTTTTGATTTTATTGTAAACTTTAGCTAATTCAGTTGTCTCAAAACTAGATTGAGTAGGTTGTGAATTTGCCTGAAGCGTGGCATTGCCTCTTTGCAATATCACTACTTGTCGGCATGCTCGCTGAAAAGCCACCCTTTTGGTAAACTTGGATGATATCATCAAAATAACTAGATTGAAAATCTATAAAGCAAACACAGAACCAAAGGATACCTAAAACTGAAAAAACTGAAATACTGAAAAATAAAAAAAAAAAAATAAAAAAAGAAAATTCGAGACTCCGGATCCGGGATTTGTAATCTCGGATCATGTCACCATGTTAAAGATGACTATCATCGATGGTCAACAAGTTCATTGGAACGTTCTTGGTCTGCGGGTGAAGGTAAGATTGGAGATGCCATAGAGTGAGCCTGGAAATGATCCCAGACATCACAAAACAACTATCCTCCTTTTCATCCTGGGCATCTTCTGATAGAAACGACATGAACTGCCACGAATGTGTCTTTCTATCCGCTTTCCATAATTTAACTGGACCAACTTCACCCAACATAGTACCAAATTCTTCAATATCAGAGCTTCTTAATTCTTTGGAACCCCAAGTTAACAATAAACCAGCTTCTGGAAATCCACTTTTCCAAATTGCTAAATCATCACATAAACTTGGATTTAATAATAAATCATCATTAGAAAATCTATATTCAATTAAATCTAATAGATTATTAGTTAAATAATCTAAATTTTTGAAATCTGGCTTTAATGATTTCATTTTGATGTTTTCATCTTTTGATTTAATTATTGGGGATATCAAAATTACACCAAATGGTTTGAATAATTTATCCGATTTAAATTTAAATTCTCCCACGTTAATCGGTTCATCTCCGTTTTGCTTTCCCAATAACAATAGATAAGATAAAGCCAAATTAGCACCCATTCCATCTCCTGCCAAAAAAAATTTGGTGTCATCACTAACGCCTGAAACATTATGAACATAATTCCAAGAATCGATAACAGTTTTCAATTGAACTGGAAATTTATTTTCTTCCGTCAATAAAGGGACTTTTGGAATAAAGATAGCAGGATTATCAAAACCTTGTAATAATAGTAATCCATGTAAAGTCATTAAATATTCAGTATAATAATGTGGGGAATTACCAAAAATTGGAAAGTTCGGAATAAATAACATTACAAAATCATAATTTGCTTTATCTTTACAAAATGATTTAATCCAAACACCACTTAGAGCACACTTTCTAACACCTTTATCAAATTCTCTTGGAGTATTCCTATTTTCTTTTTCATTGTCAACGTCATTGGCATCTTCATCATCTCCTTCAAATATCCTAATTTCATCATAAATCTCATTCTCGACACCTTTATAACCACTGATTAAAGATCTATAGTCAAACAATCTCCTCCAAACTGAATTACAAACTAACGAATATCCAGGATTTTTAATATCAAAAACTTTTGGTAAATAGTACTTAAAAAGTTCATTTAAAATGAATTGATTTAATGTTCCTTGTCTATTAACCTCATCCTTGATATTCAATGGCTCAATATAACCTTTGATTATTATATCTAGGATTAAATTAATTGCTAAACAATAATTAAATGGTCGTGTTGGTTAGTATTCTAGCTTTATGAATTG
The DNA here is from genome assembly GCA_030567475.1 of Ambrosiozyma angophorae. Classification (NCBI taxonomy): domain Eukaryota; kingdom Fungi; phylum Ascomycota; class Pichiomycetes; order Pichiales; family Pichiaceae; genus Ambrosiozyma; species Ambrosiozyma angophorae. The sequence goes on along the minus strand of JAJLSH010000204.1, from coordinate 75,517 downwards.
TAGATGGGCCAAAGCTTACTGAATGGAATATTTGAAGTAATAAAGTTAATTGAGTCGATTAACGAATAGTTTGAGAACATGTAGACCATTACAAGCCACCAATAAAATATGAAGTCTGATAACTTATATTCTCTCATGGTTAATGTGGTTAAAACTGCAGCAATAAGAAGAAGAAGAAGAAGAATGAATACAAAAGCTGTTGCCCTTTTTTTTGCATTTCCAACTTGAGATAAGCAGCTTATCGAGTCAGAGCAACTTTTATAATCGCGGCCGAAGATGCGGGACCAAAATTCAAAACAAACATTCCATTACTTTGATTTTTATTTTATATGAATCAAGATAAAATTATAGAGAAAAAAAGGATGAAGTGATTAATAAAGTGGTATTGAAAGAGAAATCATTTAGTAATAACGAAGAAAAGGCAAAGCAAAATTAAATAAAATAAAAAGAAATCATTAAATGATTTATAAGGTGGCCAACACTTTATCTAAAACTTCAACTAAAATATCAGCATGTTTCTTTTCAAAAGCTAAAGTTGGTCTTAATCTAACACCGACATCAGCACAAGCACCGATATTAACACCATTAGCTCTCATTGAATTTAAGAATTTTGTTCTAATTTCAGCATTTGGTAAATCAAAGGCAATAAAGCAAGCTTTACCTTTACCTCTTAAATTTAAGAATAATGATGGGTATTTAGCATTAATTTTTTCTAATTTACCATATAGATAATCACCAGTCTCTCTGATTGAAGTTAATAAGTCTTTATCGACAATTTCTTGACAAATACCAGCAGCCAAGATCATACATCTGGTGTCACCGCACCATGTATTAAATTGTCTATATGGAATATTTGGAATAAATTCTGGGTCATGGAACCAATAACCGGCAGATTGCATCTTTTTAGAAAAAGTGACTAAATCAGGTGGAGGAGTTATATTATATCTTTCATGTTCCCACAATAAACCAGTACCACCACAACCAGTTTGAACTTCATCAATTAATAATTTAGCACCATATTTAATTGTAAGATCTCTTAAACCCTGTAAGAAATATTGAGAAGCATGATTGTCACCACCTTCAGATTGAATTGGTTCGATGATAACACCAGCAATTGGGCAATGCCACGTTCTAAATAAATCTTCAACAATAGCCAAGCATCTAGCATCTTCTGCAGAATTAGCAGCTTCGTTAGCTTCTAATGGATACTTATAAGCTGGGAATTCGGCTTTTGGCCACTTGAATGATGGCATATCCATCTTATGGACTGGTTTTGATCTTGTAACTGAACCAGAAGCAAATAGTCTACCATGGAAAGCTTTAGCAAAAGACATAATACAAATTTCTGGATTGCCTGGAGCTTCATTTTCCATACAAGTAATTTCTTCTTCTTTAGTGAATGGAAGGTTGAACCCTCTCTTCTTTGATTGATAGTTAAAGAAGATAGCTTTAAAGGCTAATTCATTGGCATCTGCACCAGATAAAGCATTCCAAACATACTTTTGACCTTTTGGAGCAAACTTCAATAAATCTCTCTGAATTTCCTCATAATCAGCACCTGCAAAGTTACCGGTAGCGGTTCTATTAACCAAATTTCTAATCATTTTTTCAGATTTAGCAATTTCAATCAACTTTGGATTGTTGTAACCTAATGGAATAGAGGCAACTTGGCAGTAGACATCTAATAAAGCATTACCATCAGTATCAACAATATAGTTACCCACAGATTTCGAATAATCAGCAACGAAATAAGTACATCTGTTATCGAAAACTTCACCTAAAGATTCAATCTTAGATTTACCGATTGGACCTGGAATGGCTGTCTTAACGCTTGGGGCTGTTGGTTCGTTAGGGAAATATTTTTCAGTGTATGACATTGTTTGGATCTCACTAAAGAGAAAGTAATTGAATCATATGCAGAAAAGTTGGAGTTAGAGGAGTATTTATAGGAGGGGGAGGAAAGTTGAAGGAAATCCAAGATGATGGATGATTGAATCATCTTAGCGGATGTTTCCAATTCAAATAGCCGCTAGCAAAGAAACAAGGTCGCCAATTTCCATTACAATAATTAATTGCCGCCGAACCGCGCTGTTGGAAACTGACAAGGAGGCTACAACGAGCGGTAACCGAAACACTAATATAATCTTTTATGGAATTCCAATTTCCAATATGTTCGTCATCGTCGTTGTCTCGCGCCCTGCGGTTAGTAGGCGGTTAATATCAATAGGCGAACTTCGTAACCTGATATTGTTGTTACTTTACAGGACAGCACCATTGACTGTTATAAATGTTTAGTTTTCCGATATTGGAAGATCTTTACTCATTTACTTCATCTGTATAATAGTAACACTCTGTTCTCTTGATTGTATATGCTCTTGTGCAAGTGTTAGGTAGATTGGCTCCCTTCGTCTTAAACATCCAATATGTGCTCTTTAAGTAATCTAGCTATTCTAACCTTAACTATGGACACACTTCAAACTCCTTCCAAGCTCCTAACCCAATTTCCTTATATATATATCTTCTATCACGGGAGCCACTACTCATATCCACATAGTCAACAGAATCAACAAACATTAGACAAACAACAAATTCTTCGAATCCATTAGAAGTTCCATCAACTCCTCTTGCGATTGAATCTAATAGAGTGATTTTATCATCATCTAATAACGAACCAGGAGCTGGTTTTTTAAAAGATTTCTTCATCTCTCTTGATAACCCATTCCAAACTCTCTTTCTTTCTGCTTGCCATTCTTCTGGGGTTGGAGGATGAATTTTATCATTTAATGATTTGGATCTATACATTGCAGTTGCATCGCTTTCTCTTTCCCCGTTTTCTTCTACATCACCTTCACCTTCATCTTCTCCATTTTTTCTAGAAAAAGATAAGGACGCTTCATTTCTTAAATCTGTTAATGACATAACCGAGCTTTGCAGGGACTTTTCTAACTCTGGTGATAATAATCTATATTGTAAAACATCTGTCATTCTTTGTTTTGGAAAATAGTTAAATTTTTTAATTTGATCATCATTTCCAAATTTAGCCTTTGGCGCATCACTAATATCTAACAAAGGTTCTAAATCATCTGAAATACATTTGACAACCCCACTTAATCTAAACTGTTTCCTTATCTTTGTGAAGTTAAAGCAAGCTTCAAATGAATTGTCATTTAATAAACTTGAATACTTTGTAGATCTTTTATCCGTTGTAAATAATAAAATATTAGTTTTACGGTCATCAAATAACCATCCACGTAAAACACATGTTCTTGTACTCGGTCTACCACTCTCTGTAATATTTGTAAAATTGAAAGTCGTGAAAGGTTGTTCCGATCCTTGTTCTTCAAGGTCGCTTAATAGTGAGCTATGGAACACTGGATTCCATAATGCTAAATGTAATGACATGTTTTTTTATGAACTTGATAATAGAATGAACAGAAAATTTTAATTAGAAAAGAGCAAACAAACAATTATTGGATTTAAAATGAATTGAAATAATGTTAGAAGAAAATTATTGTAGTATCTAAAGGATTTAAGTTTTATTAGCTTATTGTCTAGAGAAATCAATCAATTAAAATTAAACTAACTCCTTTGCCACGGAATAGGACAGCCTTTAAAAAGCAAATCAAATAAACCGAGTAAAAATAGCTTACACTAGATGTATAAAGTGATATCTAAAAAGAAGTGGTTAGAAAGAATAACCAACAACAGAGTTATAAGCTGTGAAGAATAAGTTGGTCAGACGAGTCTGGATGGAGTTGTTCAGAGGGGGGTTGTTAGTTGATTTGTGGAGAACTTCTGTTGAGGCTGCAGCTGGAAATTAAAGAAGCCACGGCACAGCCGTCGAAAACGTGGGAGCAACCCGGTCTGCGTCGATCGGCCCAGAGACAACCACTTGGCGGGTCGCGGTTTCGTTGCGTCGATGGGCTTAGAAAGAAAAGTTCATAGCGTCGCTGAGTCGATTGTCCCCAATTTTCAACTTCAACTAAGCTTATCCAATTCTAAGCCTGGGTCTGTCCAAATAAATAAACAAATAAATAAACAAACAAACAAACAAACAAATAGCAATTACATTAGATATTTCAGATGAAGTTTAGTGATAACAAATAAAAAAATGAAAGGCGTACTACGATATTCAAGTCCAACTACAATTTCATGATTTACAAAGATTGTTGATTTTCAAGTTCAACGGTGATGCCCTGAAAAACGACAACTAAATATCAGGCATTTTAAAATATTATGTTCTGCAAGTTTTCTCTACGTTTTATTTCCCTTTTTAACAACAGAAATTCCTAATGTGGCAGAAACCTGTGCGGATTGAGACAACACCCTTAAATTCAACTTTTACTCCAAGATCATCCATCAACTATTGCACATATCATAATCCTGGGCGATACAACCCCTTCTATCTTGCAATGTATAAGTCTTACTTACATTCTAGTAAAGCATTTAGGTTATGAAGTCAGAGGGTAGACCGATTTTACAACTTAGTGTGTTCGGTGTGGCTGATTGCCTAATTCCGCCTCCTGCCTTCCCAATCAGGAACCGTTGAGGCTTTGCTCCCAGATCAAGCTTCTCTAAGGGAAGTCGTCGATTCTATACCTATAAAACTAATTGAGTCCGCTTGTTGTGTCACTATAGATGATAAATATGAATTCTCTCTTGTTGTTCCAAACCAAGACCAACTCCCGACACTCTTTTATAGTAAAAACTTCCACTCCCTTCGTTTCAAAATGAAGATTACTCTCGTTAAAACCATTATTTCGTTGATGACTTTATCGATGACTACTCATGCTACCTCATCAAATTATCAACAAACCGTTAAGTCAACAAGTAACGATTATGATAATACATTTAGTGATAACGTAACTGCAGAAATTGAAGAATATGTAACCCCATCTTCTTCTTCTGAAAACTACTTTTACACTGCTATTCAAAGAAATATTGAAAGTTTGAGTGCAACATATCCGATAACAACACCCACAACGACTATACTTTCTTCTTCAGTTAAACAAGATTCTACTTATTATGTGACGGTTATTTCAGGTACTACCACAACTGTTGTTGTTCCATGTATTGGTGTCTCTGAATCAACTTTGAGTTCTACTTCTGCTTTAGTCTCTTCTTCTTCAGAAAGTGAAATTGATACAACAGTTACATTAGAAGTCACTGAAACTCATACTGTAACTTTACAAACCACTCAGTCTGACTTTGTCTCTTCTATCGAAACTAGCCATTCAACCTCAACAGACTCAGACTATACGACTACATTAGCTATCACACAAACTGTGTACACCACGTTATCGCCTTGTTCTTCATTATTAGAAACGTCACCTGGTTTGTTAACTACAGTTATTTTCAGTTCCACTGAAGTTGAATCATCAGAACCAGATAGTACTGTTACTGTTATTTACCAAGTCACTGAAACTGCAGTCTCTCTAACCTCTAGCTCTCTTAAGTTTGCATACACTCCCTATATTGCAGCTGTTTCAATCCCAGAAACAATGATTTCCACGTACTCTGCTACTCCAGCTTATGCGTTATATACCCCAAAATATTCAGGAGCTAAATATATGCCCTCTGTCCCAGTCTCAGCATACTTTGTATCACAACCAGCTGCTCCATACAGTAATTTTTCAATAGCTCAATATAAAAATGCCTCGATTCCAACATACTCTAATTCAACTCAACCAACTTCATTGGCATCATATTCAAAAACTCCATTACCATCATCTAGTCACCAAGAGGCATTATCTTCCTCATTACCAACAACTGTTCCTCAAGAGCCAGTATCTTCATCATTATTATCTATTTATGTTCCAAGTTCATCATCCTTGACTACCGTTTACTTCACAGTTCAATCTTCATCCATTGCTACAGTTTTGGCTTCAGCTTCCACTTCTTCTAGTAAACCAGCTACTGAATCGGTCTCAACTTATCAAGGCGATGCTGGTAAAATTTCAGTTACAGTTGCTTTTGGTTTGATGAGTTGGTTTGCCATTATGTTATAATTTTAATGAGCCAATGTACATTACTACCTTAAATTCCACTAGAGAAGCTTTGAATTCAAAGCATTTTCTCTATTTTTATTATTATTAAATTTATCATATTTATGTTTATTTCATCCTGATTGTTTTTTATTTTACATTGTATTAGAATCAGTGTATTTGCATTGTATGATTAATATACATACATGCTCGTTTTTGGCCTTTGCAAAACTTCATGATTTCATGAAGTTTTTTATATGTCTTGTGAACTTTGCTTTTTCAAAGTTAGCGATAACTACTTGAGAGCGTTACTTTTTGGGTTGCATTCATTACCTTTAATTTTATTCTAAAGTTGTATTCCAAACTTTGGTGCTTAATTCCATCATTTCTAACTTTCTGCCTGCAAGGCTCTGATTTCCGGTCCTGTTTTTTTACAAAAAAATCGTTCAAAAGCTGATCTTTTTTTTGATTTTTTTTGTTAATAATAGTGATCCATAACTCAAAATATTTTATCTTCTCTTTTTGTTGATGGAAATCTCCATAATCTCCATACCCTTTTCATAATTGAAACCGCCCTTGCACAAAAAAACGTTTTCATTCTTGTTTGTTAATTTCTCTTTGCAGCTTTTTAATTTCTTCAGCTTATTTTTATGATTGCTTGCCATCACCTTTTATGGTGTACAGTTAAACGTATTTCAAGAGTTAGGTTTTTAAATCATAAGTAGAATAGGTAACTTTGATTATAAATTCGTTATCCCACCATTCAAGTATTTTCAATTAAATATTACCAAATAAAAGAAGAAAAGTATTTTGCTCTTACTATTGCGATAATTAATTCAACTTGCTAATTGGTTCTATTTTTTTATCTATTAATTTTTATTTTTTATTTTAGTTGATCTGCTTTTACTTTCTTCGTATATATATTTTTTTTAGCATAATACACTTTGTTTTTTCTCTTTAAGATGAAAAACACTGATACTACTTATTTACTAAAACTTCCAGGTATCTCATTAATTTTTGTAATTAATACGGTGCAATCTCCAAATGGGAATCGTCTTCTTTAATTAGAAACAGTCGGCCAGTTTTGAAGAGACCTTTGAAAAATGACAAAGAAAATGATCTTCATCTATATACTTTAGTCAATATACGTCTTCCAGAGCCTATAAGCTCGATAATCATGAATATTGATCATCCAGTTGAAGTCGACAGTAACGTCAAAAGTTCTGTCATCTTGGGTTGCACTCATCTGTATTGTTAGTCAAAAGCATACATCTAAATATCCTAATCTGGTAAGGATGATTGCCTAAGTGGATATTCATTAAATTATTAAATTAACCCATTATTAATTGGTTGGAGCTTTGAGACATAAATTGGAGGTTGACAATAACGAACATTGTTTGAGTACTATATAACTGTCGACAAAGCTGCTATGCATAGAACACAAAAAAAGAAGGCAACGGTCAGAAAGAAGGAAAAGATGAACGAATGAACTCTTAGTTACCTTGTATCAATCATGGTTTTCACGGGAAGTTGAAAGTGAACGCCTCTAACAAATTGAATCCACGAATCGAATGATTCTGACAAGAGTTCTAAAGCGGCAGTTTTATCGCATTTACCTAGTATTCTCCTACACACTCTGGATGAATACAGTAGACAAAATAAAATCTAACCGAACTTGTCACTTGATTATGAAAATAATTGCATGACTTAGCTGCCAGTCTTGGTATCAACTAATAAGTCAGCCCATTATTGAGTGTTTGATGCTATGAGACATTTCCAGAGAGTTAAACGGGCATTCAAACATTTTTTAAACTGAATTAATGACTTGATGCACATATATCAATCTTTTCCGAGAGGGAGAATGATTTTAAATATATGAGAGTAAAGGTGATAACGGGTAATGAATTACCCATAGACAGAACAAGTGCATTGGTACTTTATTTACAATGCTACCAAACAGAAGCAAACCGACAAAGTCTTCAGAATGAGTTGAAGACAGAGATTATCAATTAAACCGAGCTCTATATGAACAAATCTTGCTTTCTTTTATCTCTAAAATTACATTATAAATAGAAATAACGTTCTTACCTCTTTTTATAATGATTAAACAGATTAAACTAATAGGCAAGCCGTTTTAACTGAAAATATACAGCTTGAATACATCGATGCAAATGTAACGCCAGGATTGACTGTACCCGAAAATTCAGCTAATTTTACTTGTATATCATTTAAAATGTTTTTAGTTTATTATGGAACAATCTATCTCATGCTTCTACAACACAGCATACAACTTTTGTCAAAAATGTTTGATTTTTGTGCTTGTTATTTATCACACGAGCGTCATTGAGGTCACTTTTTCAGGTGACGTTAGTAATGGTGAGACAAAAGTGTTAAGTAAATCAAAGAATGTAACTTATGGGATTCCCCATAGAATGGCTACATTATAAAGTAAAAAAATAACATAAAGAGAGCAGGCTTGGAGTCTCCAAATATTTATCAGATTCCGTTTGCAACCCGTTTATACCTGAACATAAGATGATGCCTCAAGTATTGATTTAGATAGAACCTGATGAATGGTCGACATAGAAAGTTTATTTTTACTAATTTTTTTGTTTGTGGCTACTTGAAATCAAGGATTTCAAAGGTGCTTCTCAATCTATTCCATATTTAAATAAGTTTTCTACATGTCTTTGTCAACAATAGTAAGATTTCAATCTTGAACGGATACTTAAAAAAAATTAAGATAAAGATCCCAATAAGAAACACGATTTTGTTGTGCAACATTATTTTAGGGTTCCAAACTAATCTTAATTATCCACCATGCTTTATTAATTAAATTTCTAATGTGATTGAAGAGCCTATTAGTAAACTTCAAAAAATGTATGAATGGGTTATTTAGGAAATTACTATAACTAGGCAATCAGGGAAGATAAACTTCCGTGGCATCGTATAATGATTTATAATATTTCGATCTCCTTCTAATAGGCAACTCCACCTGAGAAAAACCAATTAAAATTTTGATTTTCGAACCCCTGTCCATGTATGAATAGTATAACAGATCCCCAATAGCCGAAAACATTTTCAATAAGCCAAAACTCCATAACCCAGATAAAATTACAGTTGATGTTACATTCACTCAAGTTAATGGATCTTCCCCACTTTCGAAATTAACAATTATCCCCAAGTTTCGAGTTATTAATGTACACATTTAAATGGATATATCAATATCTTTCACACATATTAACATTAAAACAATTGATATATTGTTGAAAGAATTAGCTAATAGTTACACAGAAGGAGGAGTTGAGGGTAAAAAAGCAAGAGTATTACTGAAACCAATTTATTAGGAATTACAATAATTGAGTTCATTAAGAGGTATAGTTTCGACTTTTAAAGTATTCAATCCGTTGAGTAGGAACCAGCTAGGAAAGCGACTCATGAAAGTTCATAAGATTGGGTTAAAAATTTTTAAACTGGGATTTATTCTGCTATACTTGATATTTATTTGAAAAGAATCACGAAGCATATTAAAGGTGTATGGTGTAGGTGTTACTTTACTTATTATAAGTTTACGGTGTAGCATTTTCTAACAAAACCGGTGTTTATCATTGGAAAAGTGTAAACGGAGCTAATTAAGCCTCACTCTTCTCGTTGTAAATTTTTGCTATAAAAGCAGCGCAGTTCGCCGTCTTTCTTCTCTGCACCCTTTACTCTTTTTTTCTTCATACTTACCTCGAGTCGCCACAGGAGCTCATCAAGTCCTGGGGCCGGGTCTTCCAGTTTGCCTGACACTTTGCTGCTGACTGACCTTGCCAGCTGCCTGTTAACCCTGCCTACGGGTAGGTGGTAGTCTGGGTCTCATAATTTTTGATTTTTCCTGTTTTCACGTTCTCTCAGCTTTGTTCTGGTTGTGATTACTGGTGTGTACATACATCTATAAAATTCTATCTAGCCTTTAGTTACAGATTGGATCACATATTCCATAAATGTCTGTAGACTGACATCATCGGTGAGAACGACCGAATCTGTGTGTTGCTGATACGAAGTGCTAGGGTTTAGTTTTGACATGAGAAACCTGGCTTGTGATCCTCCTTGTTCTGTATCAATGAACCTTGGTAGTGGGAATCTATCCTGTAGTATTTCTGCTGCTTCAATTCTTGGCTTTTCTAGAAACATTTTAAAATGCTCGTAATCTGGCTCATTTTGAAAGCCTTGCCTTCTCCATTCTGCTATAATGGATCCATGAAATATTAGTAGATGAAAAAATGTATCGAGCATTAAAATACAATCAGGTTTAATTGAATTTGAATCCAATAGAACAGGATAAGGTTCTTCATCTAATTCAAAGCACATTAAATTTGGTTGAATCATTATTAATGAATTTAAACAATCTTCTGTTAGAAAACAAAATCTATAAAATGTTGTTTCATCAGGTGAATTGCCAAAGACTTGAATTAAATTTGATCTTCTTAAATGATACATAAATTGTGGAAATAATGAAATTAAATGGGGAAATTTAATTGAATTAGTTTGGTTTTTTAGATAATGACAAAAATTTGAGCAAAAATCAACTAGTAATTTATCACACCATCTGATCGAGTCTAATGAGTCATCGTTAATTGACTTAAAAATCATTTCTCTTGCTACTAAAACTGCTGCTGCTTCTTGATCAAAATTATTAATTAAGTCAGTTTTATCAGAATAGACAGGTTTTTGTAAAGTTGTAACATGTAATCTTTTTGACCCGTCAATATGCTGATATTGTAATATAAATTGAATTGTAACTAATTCATTCTTACCTGGAACTCCATTGATATCAAAATATATGCCGTAGGTTGAATGGGATGTAATTTTACCTAATTTCCATGCATCCGTTTTACCTAATCCTACTGAAATTTCACTTACAATTGGTGATTTTCTATTTAATGAAATACCATGACCAATTAATCCATTAATTAACACATTTGCAGGTACCCTAATTTCTAAGGTGGAATTATATCCAACTTTTTCGTTCACGACATCTTCTGAATCTTCAATTCCTAGATTCATTTTAAATAATTTTTGAAATGATTGTTTAAAAATTGACGAAGTAAAAGAATCACTTTGTATAATTGATCCACCAGTTTTATCCACCAACGATTCCATTTCAGTTAATCCTATTTGATCATATGATCCAATAATTAAGTTAATAGCATGGCCATGAATTGCAGAATTTAATGCAATTTTCTCGTAAAATGATTTATTCTTTTTAAAGGTTTTTGAAGTATTTGAATCATTTAGTAGTTCATTATGCGATCTAATTGGGTCTTTTAGATCATTTGAAACAATCTTACCATTACCAAATGTACAAGGGCCACCAACTAATAGCATAATTTCTGCTGGACTTTTTGGATATGACAAGTTTAGGATGGACGTTGCAATGTTGATTGCTGCACCTGTACATCTTTTTGATCTGAATTTATCTTTAACTGGAAATGAATCTGATTTCAATGATTCAACCAACAATTGGAATTGGAATTCACAAGTATTTAATTGTTGAATATATTGACCTGCTGGTAAGAATCCACTATTACCTTGAATTTTTAAATCACTTGATAGTAAACCTAAAGAGCTTGATATTTGTTCTAATGTGTAATCTTTTTCTCCATTAAAAGTTTTGAATAATTGGGCATCTTGATATCCAATATTATGAACATTAACATGTTTGCCAAATGTAATTAATCCAACTAATGTATTTGGTTCTAATAAACTCAAGGAGACTAATAAACTTTCTTTAATTGATTTCAAGTTGTTTTCATCTAAACACAAATCAACAACAAATAAACAAATTAATGGAATTTGAAAATTTGAATTAGGTAAAATATATTCAATATTTAAATTATTTAATTGATGATCATCAATTGGTAACTCTAATTGATTTACTGATAGACAAAATGAACACGACCAATTATTTAATTGATAATTTATTAAGCAGAATGGATTCAATATACCCCTACATGTTCTGCAAACAACTGGTTTTAGGTTTGATTCAATTGGATTATCAATGGTTCTCAATGGTTGATACAAACCTGACAACGGTATTGACATTTCATTTTGTAAGGATTTGTTCGAAGGAAAACCATTCCATGAAAACCTACAACCTGTTTGGTCTTCAATAGTTTCAAACTCCTCTCGTTTGTTATCCATTGTACAGGTTGAATGATTGATTATAATGTGTTTTGTTTATTGAAGCTTCAATTATTTTGAAGAGTAGGCGCACTTTTCAACTTTGTTGCAAAACAACACCAAAGTGGTATAAATGGCCATTGTTCATTGGAACCATTCTGATGTGGAGTCGTTGGTTGGCGGATTAGCTAGAGTATATGGCGACTCTGTTGGTGATGTCAGCATTAAGTTACTGGATTTAGGTGATAATGATCAGTTGGTGTTTAAAGTTAAGCCAACTATTAATCAATTGATTTGTCTGAATAATATTGATTATTCTAGAATAAGAATGATCAATAAAGCAACAAAGTTAAGTAGTCTATTTGTTTATTTGACACATATAGAATTACAGCTAGTTAAATTAAATGTTGATAGATTTGTGATTGTTATTAATGGATTATTTGAAGAAATTGCATTATTATATTCAAATATATTATTGTTAATTCAAGATAATTCATTTGGAAAAGATATGAAAAAGAAACTAAGCAATTTATTAATTGATTATAATTTAAAAAAATTAAGTTTAATTTTAATTAAATTGAAATTAATTAGTAATTTGAATAAGTGTAAATTGATTTTGAATGATTCATTTGAAATTAAATCAAGATTGAGTACAATTTATATGTCAAAATTGAATAATAATGAAATTTTTATTAGTGATTTAAAAAACTTTAATAGAAACAATTTAATAAACTTAAAAGAAATATTATTAAATTTTGGAATAGAATGAGATAGGCAACTCGTGGAAATTTTGGGAAATTAGGGAGAAATTTTTATATTATTAATATTTAACGAAATGAAATTAACATAAAAATTGAAGATACATAAATCAGAAAACAAAAAATATAAAATACATAACAATAATCTATGAACCATATGGTTGACTCCCATATACATTACTATTAGGATTGTTAGGATTGTTATTACTATAATATCCAGTTGTTTGACCGGTCAATGGAGCTGGGTCTTGAAAACCATAACCTGTTGCCAATGGTTGTTGAACAGGACGTGCTAAATTATTACTTGCTGTCGAATGTCCAAATTCTGAATATGCAGGCAGATCACCATTTGAACTCAAATTTGAATATAATTCTTCGCCACCTGACGGATTTAAAACTTGTGGTTGTTGTGGTTGTTGTTGTTGTTGTGATTGTTGTTGTTGTTGTGGTTGTTGTTGTTGTTGCTGTTGAGTTCCTGTTGGATTTGTGATTAAATTTGACGTAGGACTAATAAAATTCAAATTAGTTGGACTTGTTAATCCCGTTGGATTTATACTTAAATTATTCATTTGATTATTTAGTTGAGTGTTTCCGTAACCCGTAATATAAGGATTTATAGTTGGGGTAGAACTTTTATGTTCAGTTATTAATTTTTGATACAATTTAATACTTGATTCAACATTATCATTCATACTTTGTAATTCTAAAACTCTTAATTTATATAAATCTAGGATTCGCTTTAAAGTACCTTTAACATTTTCAATTTCATTTAATTTTTTTGGTATACCATCTTTCAATAAAATGCTTTGGAATTCTTCATTTGAAATTGCAGTTGATTTCAATTTTGAGTTTAAATCCATTAATTTTGATAGAAGAATTTCAATATTAAATGAATTGCTTAAACTCTGACCTAATTCATTAATCTCTTTTTCAATTTCTATCGAACTTTGAAGCTTCTTAACATAATTTACCGGTATAATACCCAATTTACCATTCAAACAACCTCTAATCCAATCATTATTAACTTCTTCAACAATTGTGATTATATCATCTTTTTTAAAAGATAATGTATCTTCATCAGTGGAATCCAAATCATAAAGGGCAATCACTTTTTCTGGTGGCGGTTGTTGTGGCTCAACTACATTTTGAGTTGGATTTGGTGATAGTATTGGTTGTGTAGCTGGTGCTGGAGCAACAGTTGCAGCTGCAGTTTGTTGTTGGTGGATTGGTTGGGCGAATGGGGATTGTGGTTGTGAATGTGACTGTTGCGAAGAGAATGATGAAGTTTGAACCGTTGGGGCAACAAATTGTTTCTTACTCATCTCAGCTTCTTGCAGGGATAATTCAATTGCCTTTCTAAGTTCTTCTTCTTCATCAATTTCCTCAACAATATTAGACTGATTACCTGGAAATCCACCATGCGATGAAGGAATTCTTTTATTACCATCAACTTCAGTAATAGCTTGTTGGCATTGATAACTATATTTATTTTTTAATTCCTTGAAGGTAATATCCATAATCCTTAAACTGTCATCACCTTTAAAAGTCTCACTTAATTTATAAATCTCTTTAATTATTGCATATTTTGTATTTGCATGAGTATTGTTGTCATTAATTAATCTAACTAAATAATTGTTAACAAAAGCTTTTTTCGATATTTCACCTTTCATCATAGCACCACAATTTTCAGCCAAGAAATCAATTAAAGTGATTGATCTTAATATAACATTTGCATTATTTGAATCTAATCTATCTTTAATTAAATCAATTGATTGAGAAATATATTCATCAGGATTAGATTTAACCAAATCAACGATATCTAAAATTTGAGAATAGTCATCTTCCGTAAGATCGGGAGAAGTGGCTTTGTTAATTGCAGTTTCCAAAGACATTGATAGTAGTTTTAAAATGTGATAAAAGGTGTTCAAGTAGTTCAAAGCATGCTTTGCCTCCTTTCAATTTAATTGAGTTAATGACACACCAGCCACAACCAAATTCCCTGCGCCATATTAATCATTGACCGGAAAGCGCCGATCGACGCACGTTTCCGGACAACTAGTTTCCGCTCTGCCCTATTTTTTTTTTGTGGTTTTTTTCGTGTTGTAAGAGATACGAACTTTCAAGTTGCCGATTTGCCATCTTGTGATCTCGTACAGGGATGAGTTACATAAAAATAAATATGCTGCTACGTGTTACAGGTCGTTAAAGACTATTTTTTTTTTCTTTGATCGTGCTTATCCATGGATATTCCAACAAATGGATCAATTATTCACTTCTGCAGACACCACATCTGGTATTTGTATTCAAAATCTAACTGTTAAAAAAACATTGAAAACAGTTGATCAATTAGAAACTACAAACCCACTATCTACTTCATTTGGTTATAATTTGTTATCATCCAACTTGTTTAAAAACCTTTTAACTTTGAAAAAAGTTGAAATTAATATTTTGAATGATATAAATTTACTAGTTAATCCTGGTGAATTATGCCTAATATTTGGTAAACCAAATGAATCAAATTCAACTTTATTAAAGGAAGTTTCTAATTTTAATAAAGATATCAAGTTTTCTGGGATTAAATTCAAAAATGATGTTATTATGAATGATGGAACCGACATTCATTTTCCTCATTTGACTGTTAATCAGACTTTAAAATTTGCTTTAAATTGTTCCAAACCCCATATTAAAGATAAAGATTTAATCATCGATTCTCTATTAAAGTCATTTGAAATGGAAAATACAAAATATACAAAGGTTGGTGATAATGATGAAATTGTCAAAGGTATTTCGGGTGGAGAAAGGCGTCGATTATCAATATTGGAAACTTTACTTACTGATGCTGCTATTTATTGTTTAGATAATTCAACTAAAGGTTTGGATTCTTCAACTGCTTTTTCTTATGTTGAATATTTGAAGAATCTTTCCAAAGATTTTAATAAAACTTTTATTATGACTCTATATCAAGGTTCTCAATCAATTATTAATTTATTTGATAAAGTTTTAGTTATTTATAATGGTTATCAAATTTATTTTGGTAAATTGAATCAACTAGAATCATATTTCAGTAGGTTAGGGTATACTAAGAAAAATGAAAGACTAACAACAATGGAATTTATTGATATGATAATGGATGATGACTTAACAATTGAATCAAAATTAGAATTATTAGTTGATGATTCATTTAAACATGGCAATTTCAAAATACCTTTCACTCCCCCAGAATTTTATGATTATTGGATTGCATCAAATGAGTTCAATTTATTACGAGAAGAAATTAATCAATTCAAATTAGTATATGATCAACTTCAAAATCAGCCCCAACAATTAAAATCTAAAACTCAATTAAACATATTCAAACAATTTGATCATTGTTTTCGAAGAAATACATTAAATAATTATCAAAATATCCTTTACTATATAATTCAAACGTGTTCACTTATCTTTTTGGCCATATGTATAGGAACTTTATTCCTCCGTCTTGACATGAATACCATTGGTTCTTTTTCTCGTGGCTCGGTCATCTACTTTTGTCTAATGTTATTCACATTTATATCAATCTCGGAAATTAGAAAGACATACGGTAATTCATTAATAACTCGTCGGCAATCCAAGCATTATCATTTTTATCATCCATCAGTTGAATCTATTACAGATTTAACATCTGATATGCTATTTAAATTGTTTGAAATTCTAATCTTTCTCATTATTTTGTATTTTTTAGTTAATTTTAAATCAAATGGCAAAGACTTTTTCAAAACTTATTTATTTTTGATTTATTCAGTTTTTATTACAAATCAAATTTTTCATGTCATTTCTCGTTTATCCCCAACTATTTCAATTGCTAATTCAATATCAGGTCTTATACTTTTATGGTTAACTATGTATGCAACTTATGTAATTCAATATGAGAAAATGGAAAAATGGTCAAAGTATTGGTTGCCTTGGTTAAATCCTTTACGGTATTCATTTGAATCATTATTAGTTGTTCAATTACATGATACAATTTTAGATTGTAATAATATGATTCCAAGAGGTGAGTCGTACTCAAATTTAACTGGTGAATACAAAGTTTGTGCTTGGTTAGGTGCAACTGTTGGTAACGATTTTGTTAGAGGTGATGCATATTTAGATAAATCATTTGGATATAAATATGAGCATCTTTGGAGAAATTTTGGTGTTTTGAATTGTTTTTTAGTCGGATTGTTAGTTTTAGAAATTGCTTTAGTTGAGTTGGCATTTAACACAAAGAATAATGTGAGTGATAATAGAAGTTTAATTATTGCTGGTGAGAGTGGTGGGGACGCTGGTAGTGAAGATCAAGACTACGAATCTCTTTTTGAAGATCCTGAGTCAGTTAAAGAATTTGCTGATGATGCATTTATTGGTGTTAGTAAATGGGAAGATTTGCAATTTAATATTTCTGATGATAAAAAATTGTTAAATGGCATTAATGGATATATTAAGAAAGGTGAATTGATAGCTTTAATGGGTTCTTCGGGTGCGGGTAAAACCACTTTATTAAATGCTTTGTCTAATAGATTTAAACTAGGTTTTATTTCAAATGGTTCAGTTTCCTTGAATTTATCATCAACTGGTTATGTTAAACAAAATGATTTATTAATTGAAAATTTAACAATTAGAGAGACCCTAGAAATTTATTCAAAGATTAACAATAAGGACGGCAATAACTTATCATTAAAGCATAGTTATATCAACAAAATATTAAACTTATTGGAATTATATAAGTTTCAAAATTTTCAAATTAAAGGTTTGAAATTAGAAATTTTAAAGAAGATTAGTTTAGGTATCGAATTAATGCAAAAACCGGATTTGTTGTTCGTTGATGAAATTAGTTCTGGGTTAGATAATATATCAGCCTATAATATTATTAAATGTTTAAAAACATTAACGACAGAAACAAATATTTCAGTTTTGTGTACAATTCATCAACCTTCACCAAGTTTAATTGACCAATTTGATAAAATCCTAGTATTACAAAAGAATGGTTTACAAACTTATTTTGGTCCATTAAATAATGCTCTAAATTATTTTGAGGTTGATGCTTATAGAAAATGTAATCCATTTGAAAATTTATCGGATTATATTCTCGATTTAATGAATTTTGATTTCAAATATGATGATGGGGCTAAATGGAATGATCATTGGTTAAATTCAAATGAATATAAAGATTTAGAGCAAACTCTGAAGGCAATACCATCTGTAAAAAATGATTCAATTATTAAAATTAAATCAAATCAAATTCAATCTTTCTCAGTTATTTTTAAAAGATCTTACAAAGTATTAATTCGTGATCATAAATATATAATTTCAAAGTTTGGACTTTATATAGTATCAGGATTATTTGTTGGATTCACTTTTTTCAAAGTTGATCATTCTGTTAAATCACTACAAAGTACAATGTTCGCAATTTTTATGGTTTTAGCAATTGCATCACCGTTAATACATCAAATTCAAGAAAGAATTTTATTTGATAAAATTTTATATGAAGTAAAAGAATATAATATGTTTAATTCTCTTTATCTACCAATTTCTCAAATAATTTTAGAAACAACATTGGCGATAATAGCATCAACCATATCATTTTTAATATTCTTCTTTACATGGAATGTTGTGAATCATACTGATTCAAATAAAATTGGGTTATTTTATGTATTTTATTCATTAATATTTCAAATTTACTATGTCACATTTGGAATTTTAATCTTATATATTACACCTAATATTGAAGTGTGTAATATTTTTGATTCTCTTCTAATGGCTTTTTTAATAGTGTTCTGTGGTGCTTTACAGCCATTTGAAATGATACCTGAATTTTGGAAAGTTATTGTTTATTATGAATCACCATTTACTTGGTATTTAAAGTCTTTATTAAGTATAGTTTTTCATAAAAGACCTGTTGAATGTTCAAATAATGAGTTTGCGGTCTTGCTGCCAACTCCAAATCAAAATTGTGGTGAATTTATGAATGATTTTATTCTAGAATATGGTGGTTATTTAAAATCAAATAATAGTATGCTATGCCTTTATTGTACTTATAAAGTTGGTGATGAATTTTTAAGGGATTTGAATATGAATTTTGATGAGATTAAACAGAATATAGGTATAAGTATTGGCTTTATCGTATTTAATGTTCTGGCTTGTGTGATTGGGTACTATTTGGTTTTGAAGGTTAAAAGGCGTTAAAGTTAGTTGTTTGTTATTATTACTTGTAAAATAATGTATAACAGCGTTTTATCCCACTGGATACGGCAGAACTTAACAGCTTCGAGATCTGTCCCAGACATATGTTCCATTTCTGTTTTTTGTGTTTTGTTTTCGTTTTTCAAACAGACCCACTTTAGTTCTATACTTTGAGAGTCGTAAAGGCAGGGTGAAGCATTGGAATAATGGGACAAAAAAGTTGGGAAACTGACAAATTAGGACTTTAATGATCATAAGGTTCATCTCAGTTTTTCTTTTACGGTAATTGTTCCCATATTGTTTCTAATTAAATTGTTTTAAAATGAAAAATTTCTAAATTTCAGCTTGCCGTGGTGAAACTAACTATTTTTGTATTTTCTTGATAATGAAGCTGTTATGGTTGACAAGGTTAACTGCACGTGGACCATTAAGCTAACCCCCACACACAGACACAACCACCTTGGTGTCCTATTTTCAGGCAGTTCCTAAAAATGGCAACGATCTAATACAATAGGTAAACTAATTAGATGGACATATTTGACTAGCTAAGACTAGGAGTTAACAGTCTTAATGTGCTTGATACGATAAGATAAAACCTTAAAAACATTGATAAACTAAACTACACGGCGCTGATAACTAACTATCTCATAAGTAAACTGTCGACATCACAAGTCAATTAAAGTTTGGTAGTACACCTACTATATAATTATTGTTTATCTTTAAACTATAAAAGGCACCACTTCAATTAAAATAAGTTGCACTTTCCAACATTCACTGAAGCATATGACCCAGTTACAATGTAAAACCTTGGCAGACCATAAAGCCTATTTTATTAGTTGGTCACTCCGTGGTTCCAGTAGTGGTCGTTAAGGCAGTACATGGTAAATCCCGCGCCACAGTTCCTCGCACTATAATCGGCGTGTTCCTGCATGGCAAATCTAACGTCTCTTAACAGGCGTAGACAACTGCGTGCGCGTGCTGATTCTTGTGGGCATCATCATCTCTTATCTCTTTTAGTAATTCTGTCTGCATTTAAAGTTAGTTTTGGAAAAGAAATTGAGGGAATTACAATTATTGTCTGAATTAGTAATAAGTAGGATAGGCTATGTAATAAAGATTCGAAAGTCTCTTTGGACTTTTTTCAAAAAAAAAAAAGAAAACGTGCTCGCCTTCCATTGAACTTGGTTCTTTAACGGCGTGACAGATTTATTGTTTGAATCAAATTCTAGAAATTCATTGTTCAAATAACATTATTTTTAGACGATTGAGCCTTTAAAAAGACTTTTGAGAAAACCGTTAGAATATTTATTGCCAACGATAAAATATCCATCGAAATTAGAATTATATCAAAAGAAATGGCTTATTACCTGTTACGACTAAGTGACCACCCCTTCAGGTATCTTGATCTCTTGGCTTGAACTTGATAATCTCGCTAAATAAATTAGGAACTTTAGGCCTCCAATGTGGTTATAATACAGTATACAATTTGGAATATAATTCTGATAAAGATAGATTTAGTGATCAGCAAAGAGTACGATGATCGTACCACGTTGCTATCCGTCATGCATTTCTCAGTATCCTTATTGTATACTACTATTAGTGTAGGCATTGGATACGATTTTCCCTGTCATTATGAGAAAAAATAACTACATTAACAAATAGACCGATGTCGACAATTTAAGAGTCACCGTGGGAGAGGTTTCTAAACTTTTGCACCAGATGGTGTACAGATTTATACCTAAACTCCTACCAGGATTTCTTTGAAGAGTTCTATTTTTTTGTTTTTTGGCTTAACTTAGACTTCTTGTGTGGATCATATATTCTTTGTCTTACGATACACTTCTTGAATCGGACTTCAGCGTTCCTAGTGCTCTTCCGCGATTCGAGATATTAAAATACGTATAAGTCTCCGTCAACACACCCGTGCACTGGAAAACTGGTGACGTTCAACAAGTACACATTGTATTAATCTAATTTGCACAATTCAGCTTTCATTGCCAGAGATTTCGAAAGGAATCACTCGTACTTGTTTCTAATAACTAAAAAATATCTTTCTCCTCATGTAAGTTCATAAGGGTTGGGGATGTTAGGGAGGTTAACATACGCAGAGTTGATACTGCTTAGTAGAGAACCTCATTTCCTACGTGGCGATAGTTACCGGATGAACTTCGGGATTTGAAATAAAGCTAGAGGTAGTGGGACAAGTCTAGCAAGGTTGCCTGCTGTCTTGTTCAAATAAAGCAGCCGCACTTTTAAAACTGGTCCACATTGTTTAATGAAGCTAGACAGAATGACCAAATATTTATGGACTATCCCAAACGCGTAAGCCTACTTTGAACAAGGATTCCACTGAGAAATTCAAAAGATTACAATCTTTACAAATAGTACGGCCAACTCAGTCACAGTAATCACTCATGAAAATGAACCCCAGATCAAAATCAAAAGCTATGACACAACAATATGAATTCTCATTGCAACAGGTTCGTCTATCTGCAATTTACACTAATTAGGAAGTATACGTCAAAATAAGATTTACAGGTTGTGCATGTGCGTGCAATCCTCCACAAGCCACAACTCGTCGTCGACAGTTCCAGAATAATATGTCATCAATGACCTTTCAGCTCTCTTCAACTTTCAAAAGCCTTTTTCGTAATATTTAACCCTTTTCGATATAATTTTTTCTCTTTGATTATCACCGCCAAAAATTCAAACAATTTAACCGTATACATATCTATATATTGTTTTGTTATATATAAAGCTCAAAACCGAATGCACTTTTATAAATGTTCGCAACGGCTGCGTACACACGATGAGCATCGACAATTATTTGCATGAGTATCAACTTATGGTATAGTTCTGCCTAGCCCTACACACTGACCTCAGAGCAAACTTTTATTAATCTTGACTGTAGGAAATTTATTAGCATCATATTCTTTAGATCAAGTAACCAAACCTATGCGAAACGAGGTATCCAGGTAACAGCACATTTTCGGCTAATTAGTGTATATATGTTCTCTTTGCAGAATTCTTATAAAAGTTCCCCTCGAGGATTTTTTTGGCACCTACTTGTCAAAGTTTCCCTTGGTCATTTCCAAGTGAGCTTACTTAGCTATTAATTTTTTGATTTTAAAAAATATTTGCAGCATACGTTGGGAAAACACAATTTCGGAAAGTCTTACAAAAGATAATTATAAAATTATCTGATTTTATATTTATAGGAGTTGGTTTCCCTACGCTGCATAGAGTTTTTCAAAGGTAAATTAAAAAAAATACCAAGAGCAAATTTCAAAATTACATATAATGCAGTGATGCTTAAATCACATATAGCTATTCTTCATGAAGCAGCACATTTTCTGGCCACAGTTTTTCCAATAATTTTTAAATTACTGAGGGTCGACGCGCTTACCGACACTGTTGGTAGTGCAGTTGCTTAAATGGAGTGCACCACCTCTTCGGAAGCTCTCCAATCATACTGGAATATACAATGTGGAAATGTCTACACTCATCAAAAGGTTAACACTGCCTACAAGGTATCAGCCAATTCAAGAATCATATTTCCGAAGCAGTTTCAAGCTTTAGTGTACGTAACAAAGGTCTCACCGGGAAAATTTTGAAGTGGTCGGTACAAAGACATGTATTCACTTAATAAAACAAATCAACAAAACTATAGGATATTGAGTTAGTTAAAAACCTATGTCTTCTATAAGTAATCAATCCGCATTTTTGTTATATAAGTCACATGCTCTTGTAAATCGAAATCCTTCTAGAAGTGTATAAATTGGTTAATTTTACTGTCAGATATACTTCGAATTCCACATACATCACCTTAATACAAGTGGATGAATAGTTCTTGTGAATTCGCGCATGTGCACTTTACTTCTACAACGGTTTATGAAATATCATCGTTGACATGGTTTTATTGAATTTATGAGTGCCCAGTAGGTTCATATTTATGGTGGATCTAGTCCATAGTAGCTTGCAGATAAAATAGAATGTGACTATATAAAGGAGTAAATTAATTTTATATAGAGTCATAACTAGTCTACAATAAAACTGAAGTTTAAAATTAAGTACTGATATCACAGTAAGATTCATAATGATTAAATCTTTAAATGAAAAGCAATACGTCCATCATAATAGATTGAGCTTGTGGGTTGATGATCGTCAAGGTAAAACCAAGAAAGCGTAATGAAAATACATTTTATTTAGCAGGCACATAATTATCTTTGGTATTATAAGGAGTGATCGTAATACTAGTTAAATTAAATGACTGAAGTTGCCATATTAATTGAAAAAATGGGATCTAAGCATGGAAGTCATTTCATCTGGAAGGGCAAGAATTATACTATGGATATGGAGGCTAACGTAAATGAAAAATAAGATGACGAAATGATGATGGGAGAAGTAGAGGATAGTGGGAGAAAAAGCTACGACCAAAGAGATAAGCAGTTGGCATGAGCGGCGCGGTGGGGTGTCGACAAAGGCGATTGCTGATTGGCTAGATTTGGACTGTTGTTGTTGCCTGCAGCAACAACGGGCGCCGCAACGGTCGTGTAAATGTACTTGGTTGTCGACTATCCGTTGCTTAGCACGTTGTCTAGCACAAACCAGCACCGACCTGCACTAAAACTGATGTCGCGCACGACCCTAACTTCAATTAATGCCCCGTTGGCAAGCCAATCAATTATGTACCCTGGACTAGACCTGATACTTTGTAACACTCGATATAAATACCAGGTAGGTTCCCTCTTTCAGGACCTGTATGTTGTAGCTTTTTGCTGTGTCCAATTCCGTCCACTTCTATTTTGCTTTTCACTCGCTTTAATCATTACCTACAATGAACCAGCAATTCTTACCTTCGATGTACACTTTAAGCAGTTTTCCTGAGTCCTTGCTTGAAGACGAATACCATAACACCGACTATTTCAACACTCTCTATCCTGATGTTAGCGACAACACTAATCCTGCTAACTCCAATACCCATGATGATGGTGATGATGATGACTCTTCTTATATCATGAATATGCTACCAGCTTCGTATGGAATGCATCTTGTGTTGGAAAGTCAGCACCATCACTATGAACCAGAATTACAACATCCTCAACCTCATTCAGTCAACACTTCTGCTGCTCTTATGTATTCAAAACATTCTCCTTCTGAAAAAAAATCAACAATGGGTTCAACACTCGTAGAATCTCCAATATCTGCTAATCCTCTTAAATCTTCAACTACAGCATATGGTTACTATAGTTTAACTATCGATCCAATAAGTGAAACTGTAATTACGGATGCTGAATATTTTGAAGATTCGTCTCGTTGTACTTCTATATTCTCTGTGAGAGGTTCAACTACTGATTTTGGCGGAGTTCTATTACCAGTTGAAGCTTGTCGGCCACCAGTTGAACCAACACAAAACGTTATTGCTATTCCAACTGCTACCCCTACTAAAAATGAATCCCCAATATCTGTTATTCCAATTAAATTGTACAGTTCCAAAAACCATGTACTTGATGAACATGCAACTGGAATTGAGCCCCAAATTTTTGAAAAATTGAGCCAAGAACAGTCTCAACCTGAACATAATCAAGCACATTGTGCGAACGAACATCCACATGTGCATCATCCCGAACCTAACTATAACTATAATCATAGCCATCCACCTGTCACTAGGTCATCATCTGCATGCTCTTCTTCATCATCATTTTCTCCTTCTTCCAAGATGAAAGGTAAGTTCCAAGCCAAACAATGTTCAATTTGTGGTAAATATATTACAAGAGATATTACGAGACACATTAGAACTCATGATATTCAATCTCGTTTCAGATGTATCTTCCCTCCAAGACAATGTTTACATAAAACCAAGCAATTTAATAGACCATATGATTTTAAAAAGCATTTACTCAATTCACATTTTGAATTTGATAATTGTGAAGTTAAAAAGTTTCATAATTTAAATGATAAACTTCCATGCTTTGGTACTTGTAAATGCGGTTTAAAACTATCTGGTAAGGGATGGCTAGATCATGTCCTTGCTATGGATGCCAATGGTAAAAACATGAAATGCGAATATTTAAAGAAATACTACAAAGAATCAGGTAGTTGCCCCCCCTGTTCAAAAATTTATAACCCGTTAAACCCCATACCTTCATTTAAAACCCTTTTTTCCTCCAATTATTTTGTTATTAATGTCGTTCTACTAACATCTCATGCTTTTTACAAATAAAAACAGCTGGCACTGAATTTTCAGTTGGTTGATTTCGCTGAATATGTTATCGTTACTTCTATTCTTTTATTTTATGATCATTTTTTCTTTCTTTACCTTTTTTACAAATTTTCTCGTTTGTTTTTAATATCTACGCCGTTTTCCAGTTCACTCATTTCTCCATTATTTATAAACCACTCTACTGCATTTGAGTTTTCTTCCTTGTTTTTTTTTTTGCAATGTTAACTGTGTCTTTACTTGCTTTACATGTTTTGATTTTTTTGTGCTTCATGTTAGCATTTCACCTCATCCCGCCTTTTTAACGTCTCCGTTGTATCCCATCTCATAGTCAACACTCGTACTTATAATTTGCCGTAACTTAATAACGTTGCCTATCTATTACATCAGCCGTACCTTGAAAAACTTTTCAAGTAATGTTCCGGAAGATTATCATGGACTTTCCATAGAAAAAAAAAACAGCTTTATCTAATGCTGCTAAACCGTTAAGTTAGTTAATTGTGTCTCAACTAAACGCCGTCGAGTCACGTGGGCTCCTTTTATCCTGCGGGGCCAGTCGAGACCAGTGCAGGCTGTGAAGCGCGCGGTAAACAACCCTGCCCCGCATTCACTTATCGGTCAAATTTGGAGACATATTTCCAGAATTGATAAAGACAGGCAGGCCCATCACCGTCATAGTCAAATATAAAATTTTGCGGCTTGAAAATCTGTCTCTCTAAGCGTTATTTTTCCTGCTACTAAAGAAAAATTTCACTAAAAGCTTATTGTTGTAAGCCGTTGGAGTTTTATAGATGACTTTTATGATTAACATCAAGATTTTCTCATTACTGGATTTGGATAAAATACATGTTTCCCAGTTGATTGATTAGCGAAATAGTTTTAGCTGGTCGACAAATCATACATGTGAATATAGTCTTGGGGTGAGTGTAGATTGGGGTATTGTCGTTATGAAAAGAGAATGAACAGTATATTTCTCGTTTTCGTCAAAAAAAAAAAAAAAAAAAAAAAAATCACTTGATTTTTGAACACATTCCTGACTCTTCAGATTTGGTTGAAGGTCGATTACACTAGAAGAGTGTATTCCTTGGGCGCGTGTGATGGAAAGAGTTTGGTTCAAGTAATAGACTTTGCTGCCATTTGTCTGCATTTCATGCCTTTTGGAATTAAATTTTACTATGTAATTGTAAAATTATTACTTAGACTGGTGATTGTCGATAGAAGTCAAGGTGCGCGCAAGTGTCGATGCGCCAGTAACATGGGCAATGATTTGACTTGGAATGGAAAACAGAATATCATTATCAGTATCTTTTAAAGTTTTGATGCTACATCAACACGGCTGAACTTTGTCAATGCCACATGGAAAACTGCTCCACATTTTAGGTTAATCTTGGATAAGGTTGGAACCACATTCCACAGTTTCCCTACAAAGTGTTGTTCCCCAAGTATCATCATTACTTTTAGAATATCAATTGATTATTGCATTGAAGGTCTACTGAACGGTTAGAACTTGAAGCGCAAAATTTTGCAAATCTTATGTCGATGTAAATTTCAAAGGTTTTTGAAGTAGTCTAAAACTTGTATTTTTACTTCATAATACTGTATCTTTAAATACTTGCTAAGCCTCTATAAAGTGAATTTTACTTTGCACGATGAGATGCTTGATGCTTCCAATGGTGCAATGACTTTGGAAAAAGTTATTGTTTCCAATGACTTATCAAAATGTAACATTTAGACTTTTTACGATTTATTCAGTGTTCAGTTGTCTAAAACTTTGAGTTGCTAACGCCGCTCCGACTTTGCTGCAATTTGATTTGTATTAATTTACTTTAAATTCTCTTTAAAATAATTACAATACATAAGGTAAAATTCCAGATTAGCTCTTGATATCACGATAAAATATTTAATTAAAAGAAGTTAAAGATGGTATTACATTAAAAGTTCAAAACTGAAAAATATGGTAGCAATATACATATATATTAAAAGAAGGAAACAATAAAATTTTTAAAAAAAATGCAATTATTGATTCAACACTGTGTTCTAGGTCAAAAGACAGTAGGAGCAAAATCATTAATAAAAACCAGAGCTTATAAAAAGGCTTTTACTTGGTGGCTGTGGAACCTTTATACTTTGACAGCCTGAATAAGTTTGCTGTTAAACTGGATTGAGCCTTAACACTATCCAAAAATTCTTCAAAATTAGTTTCTTTTACATATGTGACTGGTGCAGCATCGATTTTAGGTGCTTCTATAACTCTCTTTATTTTCGCTTTAATAATATCATTCGAAACACTGACATATTTATAAGTTTCTGTATTAGATTGAATTTGAAATTGAGCCCAAGGTGATTTCTTGGAATTATTTTCTTGGTTAGCAGTAAGGGGTGATGGCGCAACTGTTGAAGGTTCTGTTACAGTCGCCGGAATATAAGGTGATTCGGTGGGTGGGGTATTTTTTTCACCTTCATCATCATCTGAAGTTTGTTTGATTGCCGATGTCAAGTCTAGAGATTTCTCATTTTCTGAATCGTTTGGTGGGTGAGAATCTATTGATTTTTTTAATGATAATGGTTTCAGCCACTGTGCATCGATTGTATCTTCGTTATCAGAAGGTGGGCTTGGTAGAATTGGTGGCTCAATACCACTTGATAATCTCTCATCTTCCTCAGTTATTGAATCTTCATTCTTCTTATCGGGTAAAGTTTCAGTTTTCTCAAGTTCACCTTCATCTTTCACATATGTTTCGGTCAATAGAAATTTCACTGGATCAGTCGAAGAAGCTCCTGTAAACATACCCAGTTTAGAATATGGATTAACGGGATTTTCGATATTCATCTTTCTAATATTCACTTTTTGATTTGGGTGTTTAGCTTTAGTATAAACAGTACTTGTAAAATCCGAGAGCGCATCAATAACTGTTCCTGCTGTTTGATTCACAGTTTTAATTGCTTTGTCTTTAAATATTTGATTTTGAAGGTCTCTATGTTCTTGAAAAATAGTTAGTTCACTAATTTGACTTTCAACAGACAAATATTTATCTCTAAATGTTGCGATAATATTTTCAAATGTTAAATCATTTACTTTTGATGCACTAATTCCTTGTGAAACACAATATTTATTTAAACTATTCTTTAATATTTTAAAAACATCAGCATTTTGAAAGTATACTTTCAATGCCAATTTATTCAAAAACTCTGACAAAGTTTCCATAACGGCAGGAACAATCAATCTAACTTTATCATCAAGATCATTAAAAATTGCTGTTTTCTCATCAAGTTGCTTCCTGCCATGTTGCAGTTTCTTCTTTTCTTTGTTATTAGCAGATGACTCATTACTAGACAATTTCAGCACGGCACTGTGGTGGATGTCATAATCAATCTTCTTATGATTTCTCTTCGTTATCAGTTTCAAAACATGTTTCAAATTATCTTTCATCTCACTACACTGCTGATTAAACTGAATTTCATAGAATTCGATTTGAGTAGTAACCTGATCACATAAATATTTATACATCCTTGAAGCTTGTTTTAATTCGTGATGTGTCACATTTGAAAATTGCTCATTTTCTAGATAAACTTCAGTTTCACCTTCATCAACTTCATCTTCGGCATCGTTCCTCTTACCCTCGATCCAATCCTGATTTCTTACCTTATCCAATGGTTTATGGAATAATATGAACGACCCATTGGAGTCCATGTTATCGAATAAAATTGCACTCCAAATTGACTTTAACCGTTTCTGTTGCATTTGCAAAAAATCTAATCCAGCAATTGCTGATTTTATGTCGTGTTCCCATTGAATAATCAGCTCATCCTCAATTGCTTTTTGATTAAATAGCTGATGGGGAGTTCGTTTTATGGCTTTCCCGACACCCCTGATAGACATTGCCCTAGTTGTCACTGGATTAAAGATCTTAAGAGACTAGGGTTTAGATAAGTTGCTTACTTTAACGTCTCTGCAAAAAGCGAGAGAGCCGAGTAGTTCCGCAGTCCGGAATTTAGAACGCCTATAATACACAGTTTACTCCTAATTTTGTCTTTTCTTGATCATCTTGTCAAGCTGGCCAAATATTCTATCTCGGTGGATAGCCACCGGATCCTCTTTATCAGTACTAAAGAACTCATTTCTCTGAAATCCTTCGTCTTCGTCGTCGACTTCCTTATCAACATCGATATCAACATCGATATCCTTATCTGGATCCAATTCAAAACCTTCAAAGTTTGGATCTACGTACTTCTCTCTATTATCCATATGATTATATAAATCCTTGTATCTTACATTTGGAACCCCAAGCAGCCCTTCTGCCGAAACAACGTCCTTCATGTCAAACCTACTTCTATCATGAATAATATCAAATTCGTCATCCTGATCATCACTTGGTTCTTCAATCCCTAAAGACACGGCCTCATCATCATATCCGGCATCTTCATCTTCTGGATACTCGTTTCTATAAAAGTTTTCATCATTTGAATCTTCGTCATCAGATAATAAATCTTCATCGCTGTTTGCTTCATCTCTATCAAATAAATCAGAATCATCTTCATCGTATCTGATATAACCAACTTTATCATTTTCCCACTGATCATTAACTGCCTTATCTCTAAAATAGACGTCATAAACATAATCTTCTTCTTCGTCATCAATGACTTCATTTGTAGGTATTAAAGCAGATTTAGTGTTTTTATTAGAAATTGCTGGATTCTCTCCAGATGAAATACTAGACATTCTTCTCTTTGGTGGTTTTGATTTTTGGATAGTTGGAGTATCATTAACTTTCAAGTATTCATTGAGCATATCCATCAGCTCAGGATTAACTTCATTGTTACTAGAAGAAGTAGAAGGATTCGCAGAATCACTAGAGTCGGCTGACTTAGGCATTGAAAACACTTTACGCAACCCACTACTTGTCTTGGAAACAGATTTCAATAACGTACCTGTGTTAATATCCTTGTTATTAGGTTCATCTGTTCTAGCTAATTTGAAAACGTAGTTGGTTTTAGACTCGATTTGTGGGGTACTGCGGTTGCTTGAATTGTCATATTGTTGTGATAAGAGCAAAGAGGATTTTGATCTTTTCAAACCTCTGCTTTCCAATAGCAATGCTTGTAATGGGTCCTCTGTCCTTTTACGCTTGATACGTAAGATCTCAGGGGGGGTTCTTGATTTGTTTTGCAGTGACATGTTGTGTTGAAAAAGTTGTTTCTAGCAAAGAAGTTGTAGGAGCCCAACCAGATTAATAACGTCATCTGCAGTCACCGCGCTGCGACCGACGGGTCACTGGATTTTTAACGTCGCGTCGATGCTGCTCTTGTTGTGGGAGCATTCTCTCTTGTAAAGTGCTTCTAACGATTGTCTGTTGGTGATTCTGGCTATCCATCACCAGATCTGTTCTTTGTCTGTCATGGTTGTCTCAAGATTTTTTTATCGTGCAAATAAAGCAGTCTTAGACTTATCTAATACCTTTATTGGGCTGACTTTTGACCCATTTAGGGACATAGTTTTGATAACTGGTGGTGCCTCTGGTTTTGGAAGAGAGCTTGTTCTTTTATTCATTAATACTGGAGCAAAAGTGGTTGTTTTAGATCTCAATGTTCCTGAACCTGATTCCGAAAACTATATCAAAGATGTTAATTATTATAAGTGTGACGTCAGTAACAGAGAGGAAGTTGTTACTGTTGGTGGGCTGATTAAAGAACAAGTTGGAACAGTCACGGTACTTATTAACAATGCTGGCATTACTGCAGGTAAGACGATTTTGGATTTATCTTTTGACGAAATTGAAGCTGTCTTAGAAGTTAATTTACTCTCAAGTTTTTACACTATTAAAACTTTCCTACCTTCTATGCTTCAAATTAAGCGTGGTTACATAGTTACAATTGGTTCGACTTTAGGTTATCTGTCGCCAGTCAGATTGAGTGCATACGGTGCTTCAAAGTCAGGTTTAGTTGCCTTGCATGAGTCTTTAACTTATGAATTAGGACCACCGGCTCTCAATACCAGTGGTGTCAAGACGTTATTAATTTGTCCCGGTCAAATGAGAACTACTTTGTTTGATGGTGTAAAAACTCCATCTACTTTATTGGCCCCTGAATTAGATCCGAAGGATGTTGCAAAAGTTGTATTGAAGTCAGTCGAGCTGGGTAGACGAGGTGAAATGAAGATCCCGTTTTATGGTAATTTCTTACCGCTGCTAAGGTCTGCACCATGGCCGATTGTTGAAATTGCTCGTTGTATCTCTGGTATTGATAATAGCATGAAGAAATTTGTTGGCAATGAAACTAAAAGTATTACTAGTGCTATTTCAGAAACAGCTGCTACTATATTTAATAACTTTTCAGCTAAGCCTGAGGCTGAGACTGAACCCGCTTAGAATGATGTCTTGAATGAATAAATTTTTAATTGTCATTAGTTAGAATACATACACAACACTTTTACACATATATTTTCAATTCTATTTCTTCCTGGCTGTCTTTGCCTTTTTATTCTTTCCATCTTTACCTTTAGTTTCAGTAGCTCTTTTCTTTGTGGGTTCAACCACTTTAAAGAATCCGTCCAATCTTCCCTGAGTACCACCTTTTAATCCCTTCTTTAATTTTTCTGCACCATCTCGAATTCTTTGTTCGCTGAATCCATTTTCTTTTACCATATACTGAACTAAACCTTCAACATCGGGTTCAACCCACTTGAGAGTAACATCATTGCCATTCTTGACTTCAGGTTCTAAAAAAAGTTGTCTTGCTTCTTTATAAGGCCAATTTTCGGGAACTTTATATTTAGACTTTTCATTACTTTGAATGGATTCAATTACCTTCTCTAGTGTACCATATTCTTTAATTAATTTCAAGGCAGTAACCGGGCCAACACCTTTAATAGTTTCACAATAATCACAACCTAGTAAAATACACAAATCAATAAACTGATCTAAAGGCAAATCAAGACCTTCCAACACCTTCTTTGAATCGTATTCATCAATCTTCAGCTTTCTAGCCTCAGCAGCTGTCACATTTCTCAATAGATGAGGAGGCATATAACATAGAGTATCCATATCTTCAGAGGCAGCACCATAAACCTTACCTTTCTTAGCCAGCTCAGCACACTGTGCTTCAGCTTCGCAAGGTGCTTCTACGAATGGAATGCCCATTAACCCAAGTAGTTTTTTGACATCTTCATTCTGTTGTCTTGTCACTCTCACTGTTCTTCTTTCGAATTTTTGTAATTCTTCAACGGTACCTGTCTCTTTTAACTCTTTGGCTTTGGCTTCTGCTTCTTCTCTTCTTTTTAGACGTTTTTCTAATTCACCACCTTTCAAAACAGGTGGTTTACCATCAAAGACATAACATGGCTTTATACCATTACTAACCATCCTTATGGTTCTGTAAAAGAATCCCATTAGGTGAGAGGTTGTCTCACCGGATTCATTAGTTAAATTAGAACCATCTTGCTGTCTAACCGCTATTAAGAATTGATAAAGACACATGGAGGCATCAATTGCTATCTTACGTCCAAAAAAAGACTTCATTTCACTTGATGTAACTGCACGACTTGCATTTTCAGTAACTAATGCTGACAGACCTTTGATACCCATAATTTTGGTCTAAGTGGTCGTGAATTTTGATGTTGAAGTTTAGAAATATGTAGAGTGATTTTCAATAAATTTATTTTCGTGTTGACGCGTTGTGTGGCGCGGGTGGCTTGTAATAAGGATTAAAAAAAATTGTCAATCAAATAATGCTAAATGTTTAGTTTTCCGATATTCGAAGGTCCTTACTCTTCTACTTCTTGAACTCAAAGTTGTCATCCATTCGCTTTATGATCAGGGGAACCGAGAGTTCCCTGTTGTCTTAAATGCGTGCGCTATTATGCACGTGTTGTGATCGAAAGACACTTATTGCTATGAATATTTAATTCAATATGCAACCCGGTCATCTTAATTTTAGCAAATAATGGATAATAAATAATGACTTTTGTCAACAATTTAAAGAATATAAATAACATGCAATTCTCAGGATATGTAACAAGTTTATAGACGCCATATTTATGAAAAGTCATAGAATAATAAGATAACAATTGTCGGAAGGATATCTTGTAAGGAAGCCCAATCGAGGAGAATAATTTGAAGCGGTTGAATAATATGACAACGGGCATACCGACCGGAAACGCTATAGCTAAATTGCATATACATGGTAGCTTTACATTGGCACCTGTGCACCGCTCACCATTTTGGGTTTTTTCGTTTCCGGAAAGATTATATTTAGCCGAAGCTAGATCCCCTTTTTTTCAGTTCTTTGCGCGGAATGGGCTGGCAGATTTTTCTGCGTTACTTGCTGAGAAAGAAAAAATATATAGATTAATGAAAAGATTAAATTTCAAACTTCAATAAGAAAACAACACTAACGGTGTAAGTTTTGGCTTCTGTTCGAACGAAGCAAACAAAAGAGAGAGTAATAACAAATATCCCGTTGATATAATACCATCTACAATCCCTGGTCAACTTGTATCTGCATGAGCAGACGTTGTTACTCAAAAAAGTCGGAATCCTTTTTTAAAGGGCTTAACCCTAATGCATAGATAGGAAACATCACATTCAAGAGACTTCTATTAATTTCAGTTATAAATAATCAAGCATAAAGGGTATTTCTATATGAATATAAAGAAAATGTTTGTTCTTATGCTGTGCTTTATTTCATTATATTTGAGACTAACTATATGTTTCAAGTTTCGGGTACAGTTCGGCAGCACGATGGAATAACTTCACTTTACCATAAGTTAAATGTTGTAGGTTTTTCAACTCCACATCCTTATCTTTGTATTCAAACTGTAGTTTAACCTAGTTAAAGAGTAAGAAGTATTGGACCTAATAATTGAATTAAATTGCAATGATTCGTAGATTTGGTTTCATGAATAGCTTCAAGAAATCAATATAAAATAATTGATGATTCTTGATAATATATACCAATTGTCCTTTTCTGAAATTATTCTTGTACAATACAGTTTGAATTTAATATCGAATTGTTGATCTTATCTAAAGACATAATAAAATCATTTAATTAAATAACGAATTCTTGAGCTCGTTTTATTTTTAATGATTCAATTCTTATACTGTTAGTATTTCTACGGTGGACGTAAAAATAATAGTCTGATTTGAAAAATATTTAATTTCATCTAATTGAAATAATTATCAAGGAAATTACTAGTATTGATGAAATTCTTATTTCTAATTTTAGCAAAATGTTTGCATTAGACTGTAATTATGTTGGCAGACCTTGATCTATGAAGTAGTTTCTTTGGCTTCCATATAGGAGCACCAATATCAAAAATAAAGCATATCAATTTGGTTTTTAACAAATTTGAAAGAGCAAAAATAAGACTTAGTAAGCTTCTCTTGGTTGGAAAATAGGATAGGGTCTAAACCCCTTGTGATTAAAATACCAAACCTTGAGAACGTGCTTTGAAAGGATGGCCGTTCAATATGTAACTAGTATCTGGATTTAACTTAAACAAAGTCAAGTACCAAGTTTTGCAATAGTTCGATTATCTACTGGTTCCATTTGGATGAGCATTCAAGCCGCTAAGACTCTTTATCCAATTTTTTTGATTATGATCTGATTTTCAAGATTGAAGTGACTAAAGTTTTAGTTAAGCCATTGAATTATTTAAAACAGATTGAAAATTTCAATCTTTAATACTCTAGCTGAGTATCCCAAAAAAAACTTGATTTGCACTTTTTCCGGAATACTTATTTTAATACAAGTAACTTTGGAAATTATTTAAGGAATATTGGTTATAGCTGAAGTAGGTATACCTACTCCTTTTAAAGGAGGACAGGTAATTTAATCTGTTCTCTTTTTCTGACTTTCCAGAACTTCTATTCTTTTAATTCTTTTGTCATTTATCTAGCATCTAGTAAAAGGTTCCTATTTTTCCCACCATTGGAAATGATGGCTATTGATAGATTGTGGATGGTTTTCCAAGGATGAGCCGCTCGGGTGCCAGTGATTGTCGTTGTAAAGGTCGCGGGAGCAAAGGAAAACTAAACTATCGCGGCCATCTGCGGTATGTCAAATGTCCCCAAATACCCAAGCGTTGATTCAGCCTGTGTTCAGACCGGATCTCGTTATCTTAATCCAGTAGCCGCGACTGGTGGGTAGCAAAACCGCTTGATATCCAATTTTCCAACGAAAGTGATTTTTCTGAAAGTAGCGTTGTTCTGCAGAAATGCATTTCCGGTAGCGCGATTCTGTTGTGTCCAGCTAGCCTGTTAAGCCACTTGAAAAAGGTTTCAATGGTCGTTGCAGAGACTATTATACTATAGGATGAATCACAGCTGTTATACTTTCATGGTTTAAAACAATGCAAATGGTGAAAAAATGATTAATGTGATCATGTGCTCTCAATAAAAAGCAATTTTTGCTCTGTTTTTTGACAAATTTTTATTGGCTGTACTCTAATTCGCCACGACATCAAATTATCCTTTTCTTCCTGGTTATTGCATAGCTTAGCTCTTTTTGTTGATTGTGGTAGCAAGTTGGAAACAGCAACATCATATCTGACTGGATTCCAGGGGTTGCCAACTTGGGGCAAATAGAGTATTTACCCCAATCCGATGATAAGCAAGTTCAAGATAGGAGTTTATGAAGTCTACCGATTGTTTATTTTTGGTATCATTGGTATTGCATGAACTGTTGAATAACTTGAAACATTTGTTGAGTCACTCCAAGTTTAACGGTTACCAATGAATAAGTATATCAAGAATTATAACAAGGGCTTGCTTCAAAAACGAGAAATAAACCATTCCTAATAGCCTTATGTCCCCATTTTGTCCCCATTTTGTCCCCATTTTATCCCCATTTTATCCCCATTTTATCCCCATTTTGTTCTCTGAAATAGTTAAATCCACTATATTTAACTCTGAGCAACACATTTTTTTTTAAAAAAAATACTCTTACATTCTATAAAGTTTGAGTAATTTAGAGAATCCAAATACCATATATATATAAGACTCATTTACAAAAAGTTAACCTTCGGTAGATATATTATTATTTGATGAATATGGGTTTGGTTAGGCCATGTATTTTATTATTTTTCTTGCTGGCTTGTCATATCTTTTTAATAGAAATGTACAGAATCTAAGCGGTGGTGTGTTCTGATTCCTAATACCCTCTTCCAAATAGTTATAGGTAATATCCATGCAATAGTTACTGCTCCTTAACTTAATGTTATATTCATCTAGTGGTTTCTTCTCTTTTTTCTTCCTTGATAATAAATAAAAGATCAATTCTTAGAACTGGTTACACCAAATATAATATATATAGGGGAAATCTAGTTGTTATCCTTACCTTCCTTCTTATTGAAATTCAGGTTTCAACTTACCCCTTTCAACACTTTTGTTTACCAGAATAATCAAGAGCTGATTTTGTAGTTATTGCTCATTGAGTGATCATTCACTCTAAGTTTCATGTCTAATTGATATATACATATATATCTTGAACCTTATTGCCTTGTTTAAGTTTGTCCATGTTGTTCGAATGCGAGCTAGCAACTTATCGCAAAATCTCAAGAATTCAGTCACTCTTAAATTCCTGTGTACTCATTGATATATATGGAACATATGCAAGTGTTATAACAATATTATGTTATATCTTTTCACGTTGTGGTTTTTATATCATAATGATGTTGCGATATGACATTTATTTGTTAGCATCGGTAAACAGGGATGCAAAACTGCTTCCGGCGAGGTACAACTATCATTTTTTTTTTATTAATTCCACCCTTTTCCTAAGTGATGCATTATTAGACAAACTGTTTAATCAATGAAAAACTTTGTTTCTCCAACTAGTTTTATAAGTAGAGGATTATAGAGGACTTTTATAGCAAAACCCGATACGATTACTAGAGAAAATTAGCCCTTATTAGTGGCCTTTATTTGTCACATTTTAATTTGTACTGCCTTTACAAGCTAGCGGCTGATTTATTTATATATATGCATTCTAAGTAGGTTAAGATGAATCACTGAAATATGACAATCCAGCAATTCAGGAGGGAGAATGTTTAAGAAGACGGTGCGCGGGTGCTATATGCGCCACAGACATTTTTGGGCAATTGAAACGAGTTGTAAAGTCTTTTGCCCGGCATACCATTGTCGCTGGCTAATAATATGCTGATTGCGTAGATCTCGGGGTTGAAATAGGCATCACAATGACTAAGCAATCTACTATAGTTCTCGTTACTCTCGGTAGGCACATAAGTTTAACTTATTTTAATGTTAGCAACAAATGAAAGCAACTTTCCGAATATACTTTTTGGTGAAAGGTATATCCGTTAACCTTGCAATACTCTCCAACTCCAGGGCTTTCCAAAGTCGAAGTTTCCACGCTATGGGTATACATACTCGAAGTTCAAGATCATATAATATTTTTTTTTTTTTTTCATGTTTGTTGTTTCTTGGGAAAGTCTGCCACGCGCATGCAGCTCGCTTTCTACCTTGATTCTTAATTAAGCCCCGCCTATTTTCCATGGCGCTTCCATGGAGCTAGCTAGAGCCCTTCTATACTACTCCACTATCCATATTTTTCTTCTCTTCTTCTCTCTTCTTTCCTCTCCTTTTCTATTCCTTTGAACTCTCCTTATTAAGTTGATTTCAATTTAATGCGACATGTCAGAGTCTTCGAATCCATCCAAGCAATACATTAAAAAGTATGATAGAGGCCGTTCTCTCCGTGCTTGTATAACATGCCATAAAAGAAAAGTCAGATGTGATATTACAAAGAAAAACTATCCTGAGGAAAAATGTACAAATTGCGAAGAATTTGGAATTGAATGCCTTCTAGGTGAGGCTAAAAAGAGAGGTAGAAAGAGAAGAAACCCTGAAAGTGCTACTTTTACTCCAGCGAATGCTATGTCTGTTACTGGTATTGTTGGCCATTTCAGCCTGACCGATAATGGAACATCAACAAAGGTTAAGAAAACTGATAATTCACTTCAGTCTGTTCCTATGGCTCTGAATGATATATCTTATGATAAAGATAATACTACTCTATCATCAAGACCAGCTAACTATATACCCTTAATAGTTGATCCATATAAGAATTATACAGATATGTTTGGTACTGTTGATCTATTGGAATATTTGACAAAATCTACAGTTTCGCCTCTTTATAAATTTTCCGCCATATCATATCTTTCAGAACCATATGAGAGCATCGATATGGAACAAATTAAACGTCATATAAATAAAAATTCAATCAATTATTGCAAATCAATTGGTGTATTTGAATTACCATCTCAAGAAGATTGCGATAAATTTATTGAAGCATATTTTAAAAAATTTAATTCTACTTTCCCAATAGTTTCCAAAAGAAACTTCAAACTTAATTATACAGATTTCACTAATCCACCTTCACTTCTTTTACTAAGGTCGATTTTATATATAGGCAGTTTAATTTATCAATGTGAAGGAAAATTAACCCCATATGAAGAAAATTTACCTGAAGAATTATATATCCAGGCCGTTACTTTACTAAAATCAGAATTAGAAATCTCTCCACTGGCTTTAATTCAATCTTATATACTTTTATGTTATTCGACTGGTCACACTAGATATCCAACCAAACAATTTGATCTCCTCGACGAAGCGATTGTCATTGCCTTTTCAAATTCTATACATCTTGATCAAACAGGTAATATTAATTTAACCGATTATGAAAAATTACAATCTAAATATTTATTTTGGCATTTATTCTATTTAGATAGAATGGCTTCAATGATTAATACAAGGCGATTTAAAATTAATACTAAAAGTTGTACAGTTGAATCATTAACTATAGAAGAGATGAATATTATATATTTTGATTATCAAAATCTAAATGCAGAGAGTATTGATGCAATGAATAGGGGCATACTTCCAACTGAAATAAAAGAAGCCCAAGATTTTACCATTTCATTAATTAAGCTGTCTGAATTATTATCTGAAGTAAAACATCAACAACAAATTATATTTGAAAAAGGTTCACAAGGTATATCATTTATTGAAAATATTAATCATACCATGACTTTAATTACTAATTGCTTTATGGCTTTACCTACTTCGATCATTCGTGAACAATCCACGGTTTATTCGCATTTGATTACATTATATTTTGTTAGTTTAAAAATCAATGTTTATCAAATAAATACTTCATTTAGAAAATTTATAATAGAAAAGGAAATAAAATCGACTATAGGTTATTCTAATACCAATCAATTTAATGAACCTTTATATCATAAAATCACCCTTGAATTAGTACATAAACTTGTTGAAATTGCATCATTTTTAATAGAAGATTTAAGTAGAGTTCAATTTTCTGTGTACTCTGTTTACATGATAATTCAAGGAGCAATGACATTACTTCCTATACTGTACCATGATGAAAGAACTTTCAATAATAATGGAATTGAAGATTTAAACAAATTAAGAAATTATATAAAAATCATTGAAAATTCAAAACTCAATTATTCATCTTGTATGGCCATAAAATCTGGATTTTATTTCTTCAATAAAGTGTTCCCTGACCCAGGAAGACTTTCCGCTTACCTAAAAGATACTGCAAGACCGAATGTAATGGGATATGGCATAACCTAAGCTTTATCATAATGAATGCCAAGTGTGGAACATGGAAGATGGATCTGCTCACTGATATCAACTATAAATCATCGGTACCGACATCTCCAATTTATAATTGGCATCTGGCCTTTTCTTGTGTTTTTCTTTTGTTTTTGACCCCCTACATGCCCACTTATTTATTAACTCTATTTTTAATTTTTAAAATACTAAAATGTACCGGAAATAGCAGGGTGCACTTAAATCATCTCAGAAGTATTTACGTAATCTGTACGCATATGAGCGCATCATGAGTATATAAAAAGAAGGATATGCATGTCGTTTCATGCACTCATAACTTTCAAAATAAAAAAAATTAATCTATTTATTAAATAAAAACACTGAGGGGTACGTATTTTTTTATTTATTGCTGATTTTCGTA
This sequence comes from Ambrosiozyma angophorae, assembly GCA_030567475.1. Taxonomy (NCBI): domain Eukaryota; kingdom Fungi; phylum Ascomycota; class Pichiomycetes; order Pichiales; family Pichiaceae; genus Ambrosiozyma; species Ambrosiozyma angophorae. Next base: position 35,177 of record JAJLSH010000204.1, on the reverse strand, counting down.
ATCGATACTCAATTTGTTTCCATTTTGAGAATTTCCGATCAATAAGAGATCACGATGATTTTCAAATAAAATGAAAGATGAAAATGTTAGATCAATAACTTTATATAAATTAATGGGAATCTCATAAATAATATAGGCATGCAATAGTACGGTGTGGCTAATTTGAGGTTGAAGTTTATTCCATGATGGGTTTATTTTTATTTTTTTGTAGCCTAGAACTACTACAGTCTATGAAAACTACTGATTCGTGCTTGATTGGAGTATAGGAAATCCATTGGTGTAATTGAGGATACTGCTGAATTCCACTAGGGTACTGATCCACTGCGCCACAATCTCGAATTATTACGCCACTTCCATTTACTTACCCTACTCCAATAACACAAGATTGAAGAAAGTCTAACTTACAGAAAGATCTAGAAATAATATAGTCATTATAATGACCACAGACACTAATGTAATCGATCCACCATTTGTTTCTGCCAATGGTAAAGAAATTCAAAAAAAAATAGAATTCGAAGATACTATCTTCCAAACTTATACATGGTATAATTTAACACCGAATTTCAAAGGTCGTATAATTATTGTTCATGGTTACAGAGATATATATCCCTGTTATTTTAGATTTATTGATTTTTTGATTAATAATGGCTATGATGTATTCTATTTTGATCAACGTGGCGAAGGCAAGACAAGATTAGTTGATGGTAGTAAAGGTTATTCATATGAGGAATTTGTTTATAAATCAATGGATTTTATAATTAATTATAATTTAAATGAATTAATTAAAGAAAATAAGGACGAAAAAAAGTTAAATTTATACGGCCACTCAATGGGTGGAGGAATTATTTTAAATTATTTATCAATTGGTAAATTAAAGGATAAAATCAATTCATATGCTGTGACTGGCCCATTAATTTTATTACACCCGAATACTGATCCTGGATTAATTGTCGAATGGATTGTTAGATTTTGTTGTGCTGTATTACCATTTACAAAACAATTAAGTGTTAAAACTGAATTAAAATTGGATGATTTAACAAGAGATAAAGCTTATGGCGAATTTATGGAATCAATTCATAAAGCTGAAAATTTAACTGGACATTTTGTTGAATGTAGAGATTTCATTTTGAGAGGTCGAAAGTTAGTGCAGAATGATGAAATGGTTAAAAAGGTTCCATTAGAAAAACCCTTATTAATTATTCATGGTGATGATGATGGCGTCAATGCTTGTAATGGTAGTATAACTTATATGGACAAATTATTAAGTATTGAAGGACAAAAGAACAAAGAATTGATTAAAATCAAAGGCGGTAAACACTGTTTGTTGATTGATTTAGAAGATGTTGCTTTTGAAACTCAAAACTATCTATTGAAATTCTATGATACTTGGAATTAAAAATAAATTTCAAGACTTTTCTTCTTTATAATTGAGTAATTTATACTTTTGTGTGTTTGGTTTGGATAGTAGTTGCTTAATTACATCCCTCCGACATATGAATCGAATTTTTATTCATATTTTCATTAATTCCTCTAACACACCATACTTTGTTCGGATAAAAAATGGTTTGCTATACTTCCAAGAAGTCAGTAGTACAGTAACTTAAACCAAGGTAAACTTTAATTAAATTGATAACTCAGACTTTTTAATTGCTTGACTGGTAGAGACAGTTTTCCCTTAAAAACTCGGAAGTTCTTTTTTAAAGCCACGCTAAAACAACTTCTTTTTACTCTTTTTTGCCATACTTGTGTAGTCAACCTATTACTTATAAACAAAATATATAAAAGATAGACTCAATATCGGTATCATTGAAACATATTATTCCTATTCGTTCGTTCAAATTGACTAGATAATTATTGTTGAAAGAATACGCAAACTAACTACGGCAAAGTCGGACTACGAGAAATTCATCCATCAAGTATAAAGCAATACCAAGCAATTACCAATTATGACAAAAAACATAATATTCATCGGAGGTGTATCGGGTACAGGTAAATCAACAGTTTCAACACATGTATTGGAAAAATTAAATAATAATAATAATTCTTATTATATAGAAGGTGACGATGAACATTCAAAAGAAAGTATTGAAAAAATGAAAAATGGAATTAGTTTAACTGATGACGATAGATTCGATTGGTTAGTTAAATTAGGTAAATTAAGTGCCGATAAATTGATGAATGATAGTGGAAATCTCGAAAATGTCATTGTTTCTTGTTCGATGCTGAAAAAGAAATATAGAGATTTAATTAGAAAAACTATAAATGATGAATTAAATGCTGTTAAAGATGACATTAAAGTTTTAATGTTTATTTTTGATTATGATTATGATGTAATTTTCAAAAGATTAAGTAATAGAAAAAATCATTTTTTCAAAGAAAATATGTTGAAATCACAGTTTAGAGATTTAGAATTACCTGACTTAGATGAAGAAAAAATTGGTACTTTCAAAATTGCTTGTCAAGAATCTACAAAAGTTGATGATATTGTCAGTGATATCATTAAGATTATCAATTTACAAAACAATCCACCTAAATAAATTAATTTTATATATAGTATTATAAAGTGTTAGATACGTCAATATATAATAGATGAAATAAATATAACTCAATTCATCTCATTCTTTTATTCTTATTCATTGAATCATAACCTTTCCCAGCCATTGTAGAGTAATTTCTTCGAGTTCCTCTTTGGTCACCCATATAACCATTAAATTGACTATCTAATAACATTTGCTGCTGCTGGCTGCTATTATGAGATTGTAACTGTAATTGTAATTGTTGTTGTTGCTGCTGCTGTTGTTGTTGTTGTTGTAGTTGTTGTTGAGTTAAATTTTGATTAGTGTGAATAACTTGATTAATTGGTTTACCTAATACATCATTATCATCTTTTTGAATTTTTCTAATTGGATATTTAAAGTTTGAATTTTGAAAAATATTTTCAACCGGTTTAATTGATTCTTTAAACCATTGATGATCTAATGAATCTAATGCATTAACCCTTCTTGATGGATCATATTCTAATAATTCACTTAACAACTTTAAACAATTATTATTGACACCGTTGTTTGCTTGAAACCAAGCTTTTAAATTTGATGGAAATAGGGTAAATTTTGATAATTGGGAATATTCGGGATAATTAACTAAATCATTCCAATTATCAACTGTTGGTGTACCTAAAATTTCTAAGATTTTTAATAATTGATTTTCTTGGAATGGCACTTGCTTTTTATTATCCATTTTTGTCTCTTCACCTTTAAATAATGGTCGTAAACTTAATAACTCTGCTAGTATACAACCCACAGCCCACATATCAATTGCTGGAGTATAATGTCGGGCACCTAGTAATAATTCGGGAGCTCTATACCAAATTGTAACAACAACTTTATCGCCTGAATAAAAACTTTGCAATGGATTATTAAATTTACGTGCTAAACCTAAATCACCAATTTTAACAACACCATTATTTGTAACCATTATATTAGCGGGTTTTAAATCTCGATGTAGGATCCAATTCTGATGTAAATAATTAACTCCTTTTAAAATTTGATAAATTGCAGATTTTAATGTTAGTTCAGGTATTGGTTTGAATTCAGGATGAGAATGATAATGAATGATTTGCAATAAATCATATTCAGCAAATTCAAATACCATATATATTGATCTTCTTTCTAGTATTATTTCTTCTAATGTTGTTATGTTTTCATGTTTCAATTCTTTACATAATGACATTTCTCTAATCGCACTTTGTGAAATACCTGTATAATGTATTATTTCATTATCTTTTGAATCAGTTTTAAATTTTTTAATTGCAAATAACATATTTGAAGTCTTTATTGATTTACCTTTGGCTTTATAAACTTTACCATATGTACCAGCAGCAATGTAACCTAGAATTTGATATTTTTGAATTACAGATATTCTACTTGCATCTTTTCTTGTTCTGTATGGACCAATTGTTAAAAAATCAGATGAAGCAACTCTTAAAGGCTGTTGCTGCTGTTGATACAAGCTACTTAAATGATGATTCATTCCTTATAGATGATTACTCATAATAATTAAACCCAATGAAAATACAAATAAATATACTTAGATACACTTTAATAAAATACAAAACTATAGCTGCGCCACGTACTCGCGGTGCACAGCCTCAATATTTGCTGCTTCGCCACTGTTAGCGATGTCGCTAACAATTTCCCTGTTCATTGCCACCCACTTTGGTTCATCTTGAAATAATCGCAGAGCTGTAACGTCAAAGGAATTAGTTAATGTGAATCTATGGTATATACCCTTTGGTAAGATTAATAAATCATTCTTCACAACTTTACAACGGATCCAACGATCTTGTAAATCTCTCACATCGAAATAACCGGCCCCATCTAAAATATATCTGATTTCCTCATCCTCATGTAAATGTTCTTTAAAAAAAGTATTTAACTTTGAATCCAATTCATCGGAACTGAATTTTTCTAGATTCAATTTAATTATATCCCTATTTTTATAGTTTCTTTTAATTGCTAATTTATTGACTTCCTCAATAGAATCCAATCTATAATATAGAATTCCAAGTTTTTTAAGTTCATCGATTGGAGTTAATTTACCTGAATGATGTGGAGATGTAAATGGCTGCGTTGTATCCGAATCCATATAATAAAACTCAGTTTTCAGTTCATCTGTTGCAGAAACCATCTCGAAATTTGATTACTTGATATATAAGATTTAATTTGATTAAAGGAAATTGAATCAGATTACAGTAAACTGGATTAGAAAGTTCTGATTCAAGTTAATTTATATGAGAACAGAAAACGTGGTGTCAGAGCCACACTTCCTGACACCAGCAGTCACCGAAATTATTAGAAGATGACGCTTCATAATTCTTTTTTTTTTTTTTGCCTCTTTAGGTGTATGACAAAGCAAATGTTTCTAACAAAAAAAAAGATGTCGCAGTAAAAGGCGCAGTAAACGGCGCAGTAAATACATTTGTGGCGCAGCGTGCTTACGTGATTCGAAACTACTTTTTTAGTGATCAAATCCAGGAAAACACGAAGACGGTTATTTATACACAATAACTTCAACATAGAACTGCAATGGCCCCTGCTTATAGAGATGATGGTTATTTGGTTATTCAGCCAGGCTCACAGAACACTCTCGTTAGGCTTGGTTTGGATGATACTTTAAAGCCTCCTTCTTATTCTATCCCTACAAAGGTGTATAAGAATCCAACAAATGGTAAGTACTCCATCAAATATCATGAAAATTTTATTACAATTAATCCAATTGTTAAAGGTAATATAGTGGATATTAATGGATTCAACTTCTTATTGAAATCTATTTTAAGTTCGATATTGAAACTAAATCCAACTACTTTATTAAATAATATTGCATTATTATTAATTCAAACATCATCAAAATGGTCAAATTTTTCTATTGAATCAATCACAAAATTTGTATTTGAAGATTTATCATTGACTGCTTTTACAATTATTCCTTCAGGCTCATGTTCAAGTTTTGCTTATGGATCTTTTCCAAATTGTTGTGTTATTGATATTGGTTTTGAAAAATCTGAAATCTATCCAATTATTGATTATCAAATATATATTCCTTCATTAGGCTATGCCGATAAAGGTGGCCAATCAATCAATGAAAATTTAAAAAAAATGTTACCAAATTTGAATGAAATTCAAATTGAATGTTTGAAACGATCAAATATATTTGAATGCTTAAGTACTGAAGATGCAAAAAATTCCTTTTTTGGTATTGATGCCTTAAATGAAGTTGAGGAAGATGAAGGAATTTTAGATATTAATTCAATTATTAATTCCGAAAGATCAACAAGAGAAATTTTATTAGAACAAGAAAAATTAAAAAAATTAAAAACAAGTAATAAAAATAATATAAATAATAATAAAAAAAGTAATTCTGAATTAGAAAAAAATTCTTTTATTGATAAATTTGGTAATTCAATTGAAGTTGGTAAAGAAAGATTTCAAGGTTGTAATGAATTAATTGATTTACTAGTTAACTTAATCTATAAATCTTTATCAAAAATTCCTGATTTAATTAAAAGACAAGAATGTTATGATAATTTAATTTTAGTTGGTTCAACTTCAAAAATCAAAGGTTTTAAGGAATTATTAATGTTCAAATTATATGAATCATATGCAATTGGTGTTAAACCAATAGCTCCAATAAATGGTAAAAAGAATTTAGCAGAGCGTACCTTTCGTAATGAAACGACATTAGCTTCATCAAATTTGTTACAGAAGGAAAATTTATTTAATCAAGTTCCAAAACATTTAAAATTTATTAATAAACCTGAATACTTTTCGAAGTGGAAAAAAATCGGGTTCGAAGATTGTTCATTTCTAGGTGGAGAAATCTTGTCAAAGCAAACTTTTGGTACAACTGGTAATAACGATATGTATATGGTTAAAGATGACTATTTAGAGAAAGGTCCAATGGGTATTTGGCATGTTAAATTATAATCTTTTCGTTTGTTTTTTTAAATGTATGTATAATAATTATAATAATCTACTCTACTTTTAAATAAAGCTATATTAGCAGATCAAGTATAAAACAAACAAAAATAAATGAATAAACAAACTAATTAGCACTAATGTACAATAATACACAAACCAAAAATATCACAAAAAAAAAAAAGTTGAAAGAAAGAATACAGAATCACATCATAATAAAAAAGAATACAGATATAAAGAACTTAAAATTTGAATTAAATGCATAACATTATTAACATAAGACGTTCTAAAAGTAAAATTCTATTCACCTCTTAATCTTCTAGCTAACCAAATATCTTTTTGCATAATTGTAACTCTTTTTGCGTGAATTGCGCATAAGTTACTATCTTCAAATAAATGAACTAAGTAAGCTTCGGTTGCTTCTTGCAATGCTAATAAAGCAATTGATTGCCATCTATACTGAAATTCATTAAATTCAAAATCTTGCAAAATTTCTCTAACTAATCTTGCAAATGGTAATTTTTTTAACAATAATTCAGTTGATTTTTGAAATTTTTTAATTTCACGTAATGCAACTGTACCTGATTTAAATCTATGCTTTTTACGTTGCTGTGTTGGATCACCAGGTTGATTTTTCAATAACCCTGAACTTTGAGAACTGATTAATTTACGTGCTTGTTTAGCTTTCGTTGTTGTGGTCTTTTTTGGTATGTTTGCTCTTGATTTTGGGGTGGATCTTGGTGTAGATTCGGGTGTTACTTCAGGCGTTGTTGCTGGTGAAGGTGATGATTGTGGTGAATCTGGTTTAACTCTAGTTGTCGTTTGGGAATTGCTATATTTCTTTAATGAACTCGTTTTGGAATTCTTGAGCTTTCTACTTTTATCCAATCTTGCCATGGCGGTTACTCTGATTGATAAAGAAGTTGTGGTATTTGGCGTCTACTTTGGTTGTTTGCCCAATTGGGACAAATGGCTGGCCGACGCGTCGCGGCACAGGAGGCGCAGAAGCGTCAGTAAACAGACACTAAAACACTAATAGTAATAACAGATATAGTAATAACAAGAGGAGGAATAATAGTAACAAAGAAAATTAGCCAGAACAAAAAATGTTTTTTCTTGAAAAAAAAATTAAAACATAACAAACAAAGAACGGAAAGTAAAAAACAAAAATTGTAAAAAAAAAAAAAACGTACTTAAACAAAATAAAACAAAAATCTTCATTTCTTTGCATCAGTATTATCGATGATATCAGAGCCTTGGGAAAACCCACTGAAAGTAGTCTTTAAAGTATTACCAACAACTTCGTCATCATTACCACCTTCATCCTCATGAGCTTCCTTGCCATTTTGGTCTTCTTTACTGGCACTAACTATACTAGCATCTTTTTTCTCAACAGCACCTCCCTCCCCATCTTCATCTTCGTCTTTCTTTTTATTCACCTTTTTGACAACTGGCAAATCTCTTTTAGTTTTAGCTTGTTTAACTGGTTCTTTTAACATAAAATCAGTTAATTTTTTAGTTAAGGGTGTGTTAGTAGTAGAACTAACTACGTCTGATGAAGAGGTAACTTTGGATGGAGAAGTAACTTTTGATTTGGAAGAACTGACGGCTTTTGGTGAAGAAGTAGCTTTCGATTTACTTGAGCTAGATTTTAAAAATTTAGGTAATGAAAATCTGCTATTACTACTATCATCTTTGATAACTGGCTTTTGAACAGTAGATTTAACGGCAGGTTTTGGTTTGACCGTTTCAGTTACTGGAACTACAACTGGGGGTTCTAATTCTAGTTTTGGTGTTTCCTTTCTAATAGCCTTTTCAATAGGTTTAGGGTCAAGATGACTTAAATCTTCGATTTTAATTGGTTCAATCTCATCTTCTGATTCAATTTCCGATGGTTCTTCAATTTTTGAATCCTCTAATTCAAATTTATCTTTGTCAAAAGATTCATTAATTGAAACGTTATCTTTAACTTCATTCTTTAAATGATCAGGCAGTAATTCAATGATCTTTATTTCTTCATTTTTATGCTCTTCTTTAATTTCTTTTAATGCATCAATTTTTCCCAATCTTTCTTTTTCTTTTTCTTCAATTTTTGATTCTAGATCTGGTCTTGATTTCAATAATTCATCGATTTCAGTTTGTTTAACTTCGATATCTAAATCATTTTGAATTTGAAGTAATCTGGTCTCTTCAGTCTTAATTTCTTCATCATTTTTGGACTTTTCCAATTCAATTTCAACATCATTTAATTGATTTGAAATGACTTCTAACTTTGATAGTACTGATTCATAATTAGCCTTTAAGGTATCTAATTTGAATTTTTCTTCATTATGATAATCTTCAGTCTGTTCTCTTTTTTCAATTAAGTCTTTTAATATAGCAGTTTCAGCTTCTAATTCAACTAATACTGGTTTAACTAATTCATCTTTCTCCTCTTGAATCTTACTAATTTCTTCTTTTCTTGTATTATCATTTTCATCTTTTAATTCCTTAATTTTATCTAACTTTTCTTGTCTTTCATTATCAATTTCATTGCGTTTTTCTTCTTCTTCTAATTTCTGTTGATCAAACTCGGCCACTTTGGCTTTAAACTGATCATCGAAATCTTTGCACATTTCATATTGTTCTTGTTTTATTAAATCTTGATCTTCTTGTAATTTTTGTCTTCTTGAAACTTTGTCATCTTCACGTTTCTTTTTGACGGCAATTTTTTCAGCTTTACGATCTTCAAAATATTGAATTCTTTTTAATTTCAAATCGTCTTTTTGAATTCTTCTTGAATCGTTAAGTTGATTTTGTAATAACACTTTCTCATCTAAATCTTTTAAAACTGGTTGAACTAATCTTGCAGCCATCTCTTCAATTTCTGAAGCAGACATAATTAATCCTGAACCTAAATTTAATTTCCCGTCCGTGATTTCTTTTCTTTTGGCATAATTAGCTTGTGCAATTTGCATAGCCCTAATATTCATTTCTCTTGATGCAAATAGATTATCAGTTGACAATTTTGAATCAATACCATTTAATGTTTTATTAGCATTTTCTAGTGCTTTAATTAAAACATTGTTTTCAACCAAGGAATTTTTTGCTAAAGTTGCTCTTTCCTTGGCAGCTAAATCAGGGTCTACATCCATCTTTAATGAAGCTAATGCGCCGATACTTGCAAATCCTTCATTATTCAAATTATCTGATGCGGTGGCTAAACCGTATGGAGTAGATGATCTTGATAATCTTGAATTCATCGATTTTGTTGCAGAAGTTTTAGCAGATTCTGATAATTTAGAGATATCATATTCATTATTTGCTGTTTTAAAAGAATTTTGAGTTGGTAGACCAGATTTACTTGATAAAGCAGTTGGGTTTGTTCTTAATGTCATTGTTTTGGTAGCGTTTTCATTCGCAGATTTTGTCAAAGTTGCTAAATTAAAATGTCTCGAGGCTTCATAAGCATTATTTGAAGTTTGCAAACCCAGTGATGAACTTGACAATCTAACAGAATTTGTCGAATTTGAAAAAGTTGTTTTACCAGATCTAACATCATCAAAATCATAAACATCTTTCAATTTTTCATTATTATTTTTTAGCACGGCACTGGCAGCATCACTTGAGAAACGTTGTTCATCTTCATTAACTTCAATTGAGGAGGATTGATCATAGAAAGGATACTTTTGGGATTTAGCACTAATTGCCGCATATTCAGCTTCAGGGGCAAAATTGGATCTTTTCCAAGCTCTTGGAGCAGAATCCGTTTTAGCAATTAAAGCAGCATGAGCAGCATCCGAACTTAATTCTCTTTTATAAGGATGAATTGATAAATCAGAAGTTGACGCTAACAAAGCAGCTTGGTCAGGAGCTGACGAGTCAACTCCTAGGTTAACTCTGGCAGGATTATTATAGATTCCATATTTCAACTTAGCTCTGTAAATTGCCTCCTCAGACAACGGTCTACCATTAGTTTGGTAGACGGAACTCCTAGTGGAGGTTTTGGAGGATATTGACGCTGTAGTTTGCTGATAATACGCCATTGAGGATGTTGTAGCAAGTAAAAGGACGACAAATGGGGTAAGAAGACGTGTGAAACAGAGATGAAACGGGGAAGAAGGGGGAGGAAAAGAGCAACGAGAGAAAAGGGCGACAGAAAGGGAAAAAGGCAACGCCAGATAAGGAGCGGCGCACCACCAGCAGCAGTGGCGCAGTAATAGTGTTTCAAGTTTTCTGGTGATGGACTGCACTTTCTCCTTACTCTGGTCTTCTTTACAACCAATGCATTCTATATCTGCGCAGCCACACGCATATCCTTTTCATATAGGTACTGATCCGTTTCCTCTATCGAACGAGCTGCCACCATCTTCTCCGTCTATCACTTCTTACTATGAATCTATAATATCCACAACAGATAATAACACAACTGTGGAGCTCTACGATAACAATCTTACTATCAATGGAACTGAATCTTGGAACTTAGATCTGAATAAATCAAGCCCTTCCAACAACACAATTGATGTATATAATTTAAATTTATTTCAATCAAAATCAAATGAGTTTGATTCATTAAATCAAATTAGAAATATTATGATGGATCACTTAGATAAAACTTGTGTTGATGATGATGATAATGATAGTGAGATCAGCGATGATGATGATGATGATGATGATGATGATGATGATGATGATGATGATGATGAT
>JAJLSH010000204.1:0-24009 GCA_030567475.1 Ambrosiozyma angophorae | reverse complement strand
GATGATGATGATGATGATGATGATGATGATGATGATGATGATGATGATGATGATAGTCATGGTGATGGTGGTGGTGATGATGATTATGGTGATGATGATTATGATGATGACGATAATGTTGAAAATCATGTGATAGCTAGCGATGTTGAAATGGAGAGTATTGATAGTGTTTATAATATTGATTCCAATGTTTTAAAGTCTGATGTTATTAGTCTAACTGATGGTGATGAGTTTAGTGGTGTATTGATGTTATCTCATAAGAAGGAGGAAACTGTTGTTGACGAAGAAGAGAACACGGTTGATGAGGATGAAACATTGCTAGACATGACAGAATCACTTGATGATGAACCTTGTACAAATGAAGTTCCCTCATTAATGCCAAGCTTACTGAAAAAATCATCAAATGTTATTTTAAACTCTGCACTATATGATAACATTGAAAAGTTACCAATTTTCAATATCAATAAGGACCAATCAGATTCAAAGTTTTTGATTCAAATATCTGGTATTTCTTCATTATCAAAATTTTCAAATTCAGATGAAGATAAAGAAAACTTTTCAATAGAATCGGATCCAAAAGATCCCAATTATGAAGTTGAAAAATCACCGTCTTCAATTTTATCAGAACCTTTAGTCGAAGTCTCGAACATCAAAACAAGAAAAAAAAGAAGAAGAAGAAGAAGATCTAATTGGACAGTTCCCAAAAAGCAGCGTACTGTATCATCAGCATCGATGTTAGATTCACAAAATAATTTTAATGATGATGATGAGTCAAATGAATTACCTTATAGTTGCTTATATTGTACCAAAAAATTCAAACAAAAATCTCAATGGAGAAGACACGTTGATTGTGTTCATCTAAAAATTGCGAAATTCAAATGTGAAAAGTGTGAGAAATTCTTTAAAAGAACTGATCATTTAAAAAATCACTTAAACAGACTGCACTAGGTGATTATCGGTCGTCACTTTTGTGTTTAGTTACTTATAAATTATTCTATTTTACTTTGCTTAAATTACCTAATTATTTAATTTTATCCATTATCAGTTATACCCATTGCATTACATTTTTATTTTTTCTCATACTATCCCATATTACATATTACATATTACATATCGTCTATTCATTTCATAATATATAGGAAACTTCAAAGTTCTGGTCTTTGCTTTGATTTCGAACCCTCTATATAATCGGCGCGTCGATAGGCGCGTCTGTCTTTAAGTTTTTTTAAGTTTTTTTTTTAATTTAATTTTTCGTTACTCATTCGACCACCATGATGTAAAACATACTTTAATTAACAGACGCTGGGTTCGTCGATTGCATTACATATCAATAATTTCGTTATATCTAAACATATATTGACCAAAACACCACCAAATAGATAAATACTTTTTATAAAAACAATGTCCACAATTTCAAAGACAAAAGTAACAAAACACGATATTCAATCAGAAAAAATTAATCTTCAAACCGAAAAATTTATATCACTTTTAAAGCGTAAACAATTAGTAACATCATATGAAATTGGCGTTGAAACTTGCCATTTTCTAATTCGTATAATTTCAATATTTCGTTGGTCAACAATTACTGAATTTATAAAATTAATTAAGTCAGTTGGATTAAAAATTAGCTTATCACAACAAGGAGAGTTCATAACGGGTAATATAGTTAGAAGGGTGTTAGCTATAATTAGGGATGAAGTTAAACCAATTAATACTGAAGAAAATATAGCTCAAGGTAGTGGAATTGATGGGGGTATTATTGCTGACTCTTCAATGTTTCAATTATTAACGGTTCGTAATGATAATAAAGATGATAAAGAAATCAAAGATGGTAAAGCGGAAAAAGGTAACGATTTGAGATCAATTGTTATTCAAGGTATAAAAGAATTAATTGACGAAATTTCTTCAATTAACGAAAATATTGAGGTTATGTCAGTTGATTTAATTCATGAGAATGAAATTTTATTAACTCCAACCCCTGGATCAAAAACTGTTTTAAATTTTTTGCTGAAGGCAAGCTTAAAAAGAAAATTTACTGTATTAATTACTGAAAATTATCCAAATAATATTAACAAATCATATGAATTTGCAAAAATTTTATCGAAAAATGGTATTGAAACTGCTATAATACCAGACTCAACAATCTTTGCTGTAATGTCGAGAGTTGGCAAAGTTATAATTGGTTCAAGAACGGTATTTGCAAATGGTGGTTGTTTAACTGAAGCAGGTGTTAAAACTGTTTGTGAGTGCGCAAAAGAACATCGTACTCCTGTTTTTACAGTTTGTGGTTTATATAAATTTTCTCCAACTTATCCATTTGACAAAGATTCATTAATTGAGGTGGGTAATTCTGGTAAAGTGCTGCCATTTGAAGATAGCCAATTAGTTGGCAAATGTGAAGTTACAAATCCTTTATTTGATTATGTCATTCCTGATTTAATTGATATCTATATTACTAACATTGGTGGATTTTCTCCAAATTTTGTTTATCGTATAGTTTTGGATAATTATAAAAGTGAAGATGTTGATTTAGCTGATTAAAATTATTAACTTCACTATTTAATAGATTTTATGATTATGTCCTCTTTCACGTTAGTTTGTTTGCCCCGTTCCTCGTCTCGGTTATCTGTGTTAATGAGATAATCTTGAGCTGGATGCATTGATTGGTTTTTTAAACCATGGTTATGTTAGGGGCTATAGGAAGTTTGACGACGGAGTTTGTTTTTTGAGTACAGTTATGCTGATAATTAGCATTGTTGTAATTGCAAGCTGTACAAAAGGTAAATTAGTAGATCTAGTATCATGTATATCCCCCAGTAATAAAATAGCACGATTTCGTTTAACTGTTCGGACGTTTCTCGAACTCAACAACCACTACTATTTTAACGTCAACCCAACACTCTCGTCCATAATGGAGTCAATAGTAATCATAGCTATCGTCGTGGTGATTATATCTTACGTCCTTAAGAACATCTTGTTCTCTTCAGTTTCTACAATTGATATATCAACAGATTCAACTTCAACAAAAACTACTACAGAAATGGACAAAGATCAAAACGTTACAGTTGTTCAAGAATTTACCCCAAAAACTCTATGGAAATACAATGGACATGACCTAGAGCAGATCTATATTGCAGTTAAAGGTAACGTTTATGATGTTTCTGCGGGACGTCAATTCTATGGACCTTCAGGTCCATATACAAATTTTGCCGGTAAGGATGCTTCAAGAGGTCTAGCAATGAATTCATTTGAACCAGATATGTTCAAAGATGTTGATGAACCAATAGACACTTTGGAAGACTTGACTGAACTAGATTGGAAGGCTCTAAGTGCTTGGGAAGACACTTTTATTAGAAAGTATCCAAAAGTTGGGGTTTTAGTTAATAATACTGCCTAATTTTTTATTTAACAACTTCGGACCGTGGAATTCTTTTTTCTCTTACCTGTTTCTGTATCTTTTGTATAACAATTCAACACCTCCGCAACTTCGAACAAAAGCATTATGAGTAATATTCAAATAGATGACGTTACTGTCAATAATTTAGGATTGATACCTAAACTAGATGCCGATGTTTCGTATTATGATACCGTTAAACAATATATTGAAAATTCCAACGATCAGTTTAAATTGTGCCAGTTGGGTTACTTAAGAGAAGTCCCAATTGGATTAATATATTCTACATCTCCAGCCAACAATGACGGATTAGTGATTAAGTTTCTATTAATTTTGAAACATTATAAATTGAAGTATAATGTTGAAGAAAAATTAATCGGATTTATTGAAAATACAGCAAAAGGTAGACATTTAAGTAAGGTTTATGTAACCTTAAATGAAACTCAGTTGGATGATTTCAAAGAAGTGTTTGAAAAGTTAGGCTATACTGTCTTGGATGGGTATAAAGGTGGAGATTTTACAGGTGTTGTACTGGTTAAACAGTTGTAAATACGATAAAATATTATTATTTTTTAATAAATAAATCAAAGAGGAATCTGCTCTAATTGTAAGAAGTGGTGCACTTCGTTGTAAAACAGGTGAAGTTGAAACCATTAATCGGTTTTCCATTCCACTGCTGGCGGGGAAAAGTCTGCACTGGGCTGTGTGCAGCACTTGAGTTCACAGTTCGACCGCCAATAAATATATCAGTTTGGTTTTCAGCAAAACACTGCAGATACAATAATGTCAACCGTAAGCATCGGCGACCAGGTCAAAGACGGGTTCAAGAAGACTGATGAATGGATCAAAGCTAACTTGACTTGGCTTACCGAGATTGAGCAATTCTATAAGGATCGAGCAATTATCGAGCAGGAATATGCCAACAAACTCAAAGCATTAACGGATGCTAATTTCCTTAAAAAATCTAAGTATTCAAGTTCTGTAGGTGTTGGTCCAACCCCAACAATTACCCCAGGCTCTCTAGAATCTTCCACTATGGTCACTTGGAATGAAATATTAAATCAAACAGAGCAAATTTCAAAAAATCATTTGAATTTGTCAAATCAGATTAATGGTTCAATCGTTAGAAAGTTAAGTAATATGGGATTAATTTATGAGAATGTTAGAGTTAAGTTAGATAATGTCAATAATGACTTGATTTCTACTAGGGATAAATACTATGATGATGTGGCCAAAGCTAAGAAGATATATGATGCATCATGTCAAGCAATGGAATCACAACGTACGAAGACAGAAAGATCCAGCGGTTCCGAGAAGTTAAAAGCTAAGCTAGATAAAAGAAATCATGAAATGAATATCTCAAAAAATGATTATTTGATTAAGATTAATATAGCTAATAAAGTCAAAACTAAATATTATTTTAAAGATTTACCTGAAATTTTAGATTATTTTAAACATTTAAATGAAGTGAAAAATTTGAAATTAAATCAGATACATGTTAATTTTGCAACTTTATCAATTTCGACAGTTTCACAAGATATTGAAGGTTTTAAGAAAACTGCAGAGTTTGTCAATAAAAATAATCCTGTTCTTGATACTTTAATGTTCATTAAACATAATGAATCAGTTGGATGGACTGAACCCGGAGATTTTAACTACGTGCCTTCGGAAATTTGGCATGACGATGAATTGGTCATAGCTGATAATGAAGTTGAATTAAGTGACTTGAAAAGAAAATTAAATGTTTCATTTCAAAATTATCAGAAGTACTCACAAATGATTGATCAAGATAAAGCTGAATTAACGAACTTTCAGGAATTACAAGATAAAATACTTGAAGGAAAAAATGCTTTAGATCAAGGTGTTTCCAACCTATCAAATGAAGAATTTTCAAACTTGGAAGATTCATTAAATAAATCAATTAACAAAACGTACCAGTACTTAAGAGATGATACAACATTAATCGTAAACCAAGCAGCAATTGAAACAATTCAAGAAGCAACTTGTGGCATCGATGTTGAGGAAATCATGGAGTCAACCGAAGTTACTACACAAGAAGTCAAAAAAAAACGTTTTGGTGGATTATTCAAGCCAACTAAGTCCTCAGAGTCAAATAGTACAACGCCATTAACCAATGCTGATTTTGCTAGCCTAACAATTGATGAGCCCGTAGATGCATCCGTAAGATCAAGAATTTTCTCCAACGATCCATCGTCTATCTCCACCACGGTAGACCCTGGTTCATTAGCTTCCGATTCTTCGGGCTCTTCAACAGGTCAGGTTCTTTACGATTACAAAGCTACAGGCGATGACGAACTGACCGTTAATGCCGGTACATCCGTGATCGTTGTCCAATTAGACGAGGGCTCGGGTTGGACCAGCGTCTCATACAACGGCCGCATCGGGTTAGTTCCCACTTCTTATCTCCGGATCATAACTAATGTTCCCAAAACAAAGAAAAAAGGACCAAAAGTTGCTCCACGTCGAACAGCAAGCAAAAAATCATCCACAGTTAGGTACATGGAAATATTGTATGCGTATGAGCCGTTGGGTGATGATGAACTAGGTGTTATTGTGGGTGATAAAATTAAAGTTATTAAGCCTGATGATGGTTCAGGATGGACTGAAGGTGAAGTTGACGGTGTTACTGGTTTATTCCCAACCAGTTATGGTAGGTATTTAGATTAGTATTTATGCGGGAGGTAAGAAACAACTATATAGGGCTGTTTGGATTGAAATCCAAATTATGTAATATCTTAAAGCTATAATGGAAAATTTTTTAGATTCAAAAAATGTGGAGGAATTGTATGGAGTTCTGTTATAGATGCAGGACAAATACCACAAATGGATTGGTATGAATGTAGAAAGTCTATTAACAATTTGAACATGGAACACGAATGTTTGAAGAAACAGATACACGGAAGAGACCAATAGTAATCCGTTGCTGTCGAAATTTACAGACCTAAATTTGAAATAGTAAATTGAGTAGCCAATGATAAACAAATTTGGAGATGCCAGTAAGAATAACGGTATATTTCCTAGAGTGAAATATTTCAAAAATCCATTATTCCAGTAATATGCTTGTGCATATGAAATCAACGATTTATTAATAGTGTTATCACACCAAGCTCCTCTTTCAGGACAATACTCTAAATATGGTATCAAATTCATTATAAAAAATCCAGCAAACATTTGAAATCCAGTTATTAAAGCCAATATTCTTCTTGGTGTGAATAAATCATATAAGTAAAGTATACCATAAAGTAAACAATTTGATCTGAATCCAAATGCAATGGTAAATAACGTACCAGATAAAATATATTTTAACTTAGAACCTTCAACTTGAATATCCTTGTCGTCCTCATTTTTTTTTAAATGTCTCTCTATGGGCTTTGAAGATTCATAGAAATATAATCCAGATAAACAAAAGAACTGTGAAATTGATTCTGTATAATTTGTAGTTGAGAAAATTCCAGATGGTTGCAAAACAACTAATAACGACGAAATTTTACTTATATTTTGATCTCTAAATTTAATCATAGTTAACGGATACATTATTAAAACGCTTAAATAATGGCATATATTGGATATTAAGATACCAACAATCAAAACAACATAAAAGTTAACCCCGTAATTAGCATCAACATCGCTAGAACCATCCACGCCAGTTAAATTACCAATAATCAACGAAAACCATCTTACCAATTTCCACCATCCCGTACCAAAAACCCATTCATGTTCAAACAAAGGTTTACCTTCCATACTTAATTTCATAAAATAAACTGAATCCCAAACGATCATTTTTTGAAAGACATTTTCACATAACCAACGTAGATATTTTGGTAGTTCTACTAAATGACTCTGGTATTTGTCGATCAGTATTTCAGATGAGGTATCAAATTGTTCATTTGGAGAACAATATACGATTGTAAACTCAATGAACTTCAAAAAAATGAATGTGAGTGTAATTTTATATACGAATTGTTTGTCCATCACTACTACAACGTGTTACTCGATGGTTGCGCTTTGTGTGGTGCGATATTAAAATCAACTTTGCGGATATATAAAAACAAATTTATTGAGTATAAAGAAAATAAAAGTCAGATTTGTCACCCCATCACCAAAATAAAAAATAAAAATACGTACCTAAACTTGGGCCAGATGGACACTATAAAACTGTAAAATATGTTTTACAAATAGCAATTGTTGTCAATATGATAAAAAAAATATTGTAAAAAAAGCAAAAAATGGAACTTGAAAAAAACGGTTTGTTTCTGTATTTCTCTTTCAAATCCAAAATTGTAATAAAAAAATTAAATCACTTTCCTAAAATTTAACAAAATTGAAAAATCAAAAAAAAAAAGTAAAAAAGAATTGATTATTCTATTAAAACAAATTGCAGATTAAAAAAACAAATTCAAAAGTCATACTGATATTTTCCTTTATTTATAAAGAGCGCAATTTTCTATATAAAGTTGATAAGATTCATGAAACGTGTAGTTATATCTATAAGCTAATGATACTGTGGAAAGAAGTACATGATGAGAGTCTTGATTAATGTATGAGGAGATGAAGCGTTGATTAAAATTGAGATTATAATGAACTAGTAAATGGAAAAGACAAACTGGACTAACTGTAGACAAAGTCGCCAATGCTGTTGCTTTACAAAGGCAGTGAGATAAAAGATGTAATGGCAAAGATATGGAAACTAAGCACCAAAGAGATTAACTGAACATGGATTAAATGCAGAAGCACTGAAAGTGGGAGAAGACATAAACCTGAGCATGACACTAAATAAAACACCAAACCTAAAGCTGGAATACAACGTAAGTATAAAAGAGTTAAAAAAAAATTAAAAAAAGATCCAAGGTTGTAAAAAAAAATTTAAAAAAAAAGGTACAATTGTTCAGTGGTTCAGAAAATGGGGTTATAATGGTTTTTTATTTTTATTTTATTTTTGATTATCTTCATAAATACAAGTTGTTGTTTACCTACCTATGTCTACTTCGAAATGAGATATAAAGCGCAGACCTGTTGAAACGTGATCCTATGGATGCAAGAATCTATATTAGTAAGCTGTTAGTATTGGTTGAAATCATATGATGAGCAGTTGGGTGACAAAAGTGGGTGGCGAAGAAGAGCAAGTGATATTCAAGCAAACAAAATATTGCGAAGTCGCTCTTATTATTTATTTAAAACAAAAAAGATATACTTACTGGTCATGCTTTATATAGTTTCTACTAGTAGCCATTCTTGGTGCTTCCTCCAACGTTTGCGGTGGCGGTGTTGGTGACGGCTGTTGCCCCACTCGAAGATCCCATGGATATCATCATGATCATCACAAGAAGATGTAACAGGAGGCAGTATCCCGCAAAGATTAGTCGAGTCACTTTCGTAGATAGCACTACATTAACACCTTGGATGAAGATACGTTCAAATGGAGAAATCTTGGAATTGATTCTTTTCGTTTCCATTAATCTGAATTGTTCGATTGGATGTAAATCACTTTCATAAGATTCGTTATACTTCTTTTCAATATCCGTTACAAAACTATTGTTATTATTGTTTGCATTAGCATTGGCAGCTGCTTTAACTGCTTGATCTTTATGATATTGTAAGAATCTTATTCTTTCATATAGCTCTCTATTGTCGGTCTTTAGAGCGTTAACTTCTCTCTTCAACTCAACAATTCTCGTAAATTGTTTTTTGGATTCTTCTTCCAATTCTTTATTCTTAACTCTGAATCTATCACGCTGCTGTGTTATAATTGGTAAGATTGAAGAATCTTGAACAACACCAACATCAGCTGCTAGTACTGAACCTGCGACTGAAGGGGCGGTACCTCCTGCAATCGAAGCAGCTGGTGAAAGTGATGTTCTACTAGTATAATTAGTTGGAGCGATTGAAGAAATCATTGACATTGTTTCCCATTTATCCGCATTCACGGTACCATTTTCAACATTTAATAAGTCTGATTCTAATTTATTGTTCATTTCTTCTAATAATTCAATTTTTTTGAATGAATCTGATAAATTTGTTTGCAATTCTTTGATTTTTTTATTCAGTTCATCATTCTTGGATCTAAATTCAATAACTTCGTTATTTAATTTCTTATTTCTTTGCACTATAGCAGAGTCAATAATTTGATCTTTATCTTGATCATCAGCATCTTCCAAATTAATATTATCACCAAACCCAAACTCAATTTGTTTTAAAATATCCAATTCTTTTTTCAACTCATCATAATCTAAGGTCTTTGCTTTGATTTCCTTTAAATTATCAATTTCATTATTTAACTGGTTAATTTCTCTGTTTAAATTATCAATTTGTTGTTGGTCCTTTAATTTCAGATTATCTAGATTCTTCCTTTCATGTTCTAATTTAGCAATTGACAACGCATTCTCGGATTCCAATTCAGAAATTCTTTTATTATTTGATTCTTTAATCATTTCCAATTC
This sequence comes from Ambrosiozyma angophorae, assembly GCA_030567475.1. Taxonomy (NCBI): domain Eukaryota; kingdom Fungi; phylum Ascomycota; class Pichiomycetes; order Pichiales; family Pichiaceae; genus Ambrosiozyma; species Ambrosiozyma angophorae. Next base: position 14,157 of record JAJLSH010000204.1, on the reverse strand, counting down.
CTTTTCGGATTTAGTTAAACTTAACTCACGGCGTAATTCTTCATTTCTTTTTTCTAAATCCATTGTTCTTAGTTTGAAAGTATCTAAATCTCTAGTTAATAATTCGACTTCCATTGAATTAACAGTCTTGGCCTTAACATCATCTTCTAATTCTTCGTCATCTCTAATAGTCTCCTTAACGTCTGTAGATTCTGAAAATTCATCAGATTTACCAATAAAAATTTCATTGTCGTTATCTTCATCTTCTTCATGATTTGAAGAAAATTGTTTATTCTTTTTCAATCTTAATTTCATCATTTCTTCGTTAACTTTCATATCCTCAATCTGTTTTTTCAGTTTATTCATTGAATTATTTAAATCTTGTTCTTTTTTACTCCAATTTAATTCTTTTTCTTCTAATAAAGATTGAAATTCATCTTCCTTTGCCTTAACTTTAATATTGCTCAATCTAATTGATTCATTCTCGGATTTTAATAGTTTTGACTTCAGTTGGTCATAATCAGCAAATCTCAACAATTTTTCTTCTAGTTTTTCATTTTGGCTTTTCAGTTGATCAAGTTCCTTAAGCGAATTAAAAGCATCTAAAGATAAAGTCAATAAGGGTTTTGGATCTGGAGCTTCAGCAATAGCTCTATAAATGGTAAAAAACGTATTTTCGATTGACTTATTTTTCTTGGTTAAAGAATCAATTTGATTCTGATAATTCTTTAGTAGTTTATTAATCTGAGATAGTTTTTCTTCTTGTTCTAATTTTTTGAACTGTTTAGTTGCTGAAGCTAATTCTTTTCTTCCACTTAAAGATTCTTTCTGTCCTGACTGTATTTCCAACCCGCTTGCATCTAACTGTTTCTGTAGGGTAGGTAAATCAATTATAGCCCAAGTGCTCAGTGCTTTTTCAAATGCAGTAATGGAAGCTCCCAGTCTGTCTGAATCTGTCATGTTTGTCTATACTTACTAGCATCAGCATCAGTTGTACTCTTTAGGATCTTCCTCTTTTAATTTTGTTGTCTTTTTCGCGCACCGCCTCTCCTTGCGCCACTTATCAGAAAAGGCAAAAAAAGCTGGAAAAAAGGGCAACGTTTTGATACTGATCAATTTCCCACTACATTGACAAAACATGTTTGGCTCATCCAGGAATACCACCTCTGGTTTTGGTGGCTTTGGCTCCGGAAATAACAACAACTCATCGGCTTTTGGAAGCAACAACAATTCTTCCCCGTTTGGCTCAAACAACGTCAATTCTAACAATACAGGTACAGGTTTGTTTGGTAATAACAACAATAATGCATCTGCACCAGGTTTGTTTGGGTCAACTAGCAATACTTCAGCAGGAAATTCAGGTGGCTTTGGTTTTGGATCAAGTAACAATAATTCGTCAGCGTTTGGAAACACCAATAACAATTCAGCATTTGGTTCAAACTCCAATTCAAATTCAGCCTTTGGAAATCCAACTAATTCAAGCACTTTATTCGGTGGTAACACCAACACTTCAGCTTTTGGTTCAGGTACTAATTCGAGTGCCTTTGGTGTTACCTCAAACACTGCTTCTGGCTTTGGCTCAAATAGTAATACACAAAATAGAGGTTCTTCCGTTACTCCTTTTAAACCGTTAACCGAAAGAGATCACACTAACGGTAATTGCATCTATCAGTCTATTTCTTCCATGCCTGAATATAAAAATTTTTCATTTGAAGAATTAAGGGTTCAAGATTACATAGATAATAGAAAATTTCAAGACTCAAACAATTCAATGACAAGTAGTGGGTTCGGATCTGGTTCTTCTGCTTTTGGTAATTCTAATAACTCAGGTGGATTATTTGGTGCCAGTAATAACAACGCTAATAATTCAGGGGGATTGTTTGGTGGTGGTAATAATAATAGTAATAATAATGCCATGTTAGGTGGTAATAAATCTTTATTTGGTGGTTCTTCGGGATCGGGTTCTGCTTTTGGTAACTCGGGAGGATTTGGAAGTAATTTCGGCTCTGCATTTGGTACCAGTAATAATAATGCTTCCGCATTTGGCAGCAATAATAACTCTGCCTTTGGTGGTAATAATATTTCATCTCCATTTGGAAATAACAATAGCAATACTAATTCTGGGGGATTATTTGGTGGTAACAATACTTCATCGCCATTTGGTAGTAATAACAATAGTAGTAACAGTAATCCATTTGGCAATAGCAACACTAACACTACTACTAATTCAGGTGGATTGTTTGGAAATAACAACAATACCAATGTGGGATCATTTGGAATCAATAATAACAAAACTGGTTTTGGGAATACTACTTCAACTGGTTTTGGAAGCAATAATAATGCAACTGGTTTTGGGGCTGGTAATACTTCCTTTGGCAATACTAATTCCACTGGTTTTGGAGGCCAGACTAACAACAGTAGCTCAACAGGTTTTGGTTTCGGTAACCCTAATAACACTGCTGGGGGTTTTGGTAATAATGCTATCAGCGGCAATGCCTTTGGTGCTAATAGCAATTCAACCGGTTTTGGCTCTACTAGCACCGGAGGTTTTGGAAGCAGCACTGGTAATTCTTTATTTGGTAATAAACCAACTACTGGTAATTCTTTATTTGGTAACAGCAATAACAACAACGCACTAGGAGCAAACAACAATGGTGGTACTTCCTTATTTGGAAATAAATCTACTACAACCGGAAGCACGAGTACAACCAATACAGCTGGTGGTGGTTTATTTGGTGCTAACAAGCCGGCGAATAGTACTGGATTATTTGGAAATAATAATAATAATAACAGTAATGGTGCATCCTTATTCGGCAATAAACCTACTACTGCTGGAACTTTATTTGGTAATAATAATACGGCTGCTACTAATGCAACTGGCACGACTACGTTTGGTAATAAGCCAGCTACAGCTGGAGGTTCATTGTTCGGTGGTGCGAATAATACTCTTACCAGCAGTACCTCACTATTTGGGAATAAAACGCCAACTTCAGGTGGTGGTTCGATGTTTGGTAATAATAGTAACAATATAACTAATAATGGTCTCCAGCAAGGAAATTTAGGTGGCTTTGGATTTGGTGGTGATCCGAATCAACAACAGCAGCAACAATCACAGCAAGTTGCTGCATTGTCTCAACAAAATCCATATGGTGCTGGTCCATTATTTTCCAATGCTGCGAACATATCGCAACCAGTTGTTCAAACTCAACAGCTCCCAATTGCTAAACCAATTGGCCATATCGAAAAGAAGAAGCAAAATTTATCAAGTGCTTATAGGTTATCTCCAAAACCATTATTTTCACCAAAGGAAGTTTATTTAACTAAAAAAGAGGGGGCCGTTGGTTCTGGTGCGGCTACTGCTAATAGTACGTTGATTTCTGATTTAACTACTGCGGATGCTAACACATCCGTTTCTAAAGGTATTAGCGTTGAAACTGATAAAGCTATTTTATCAAGCTATATTTTTGCGCCTTCTAGAAATGTCACTAAATTAGTTATCGATAAAAATAAAGCTAAAGGTACGTCATTTGAAGGTTTAAAGTCTGATACATTTTTACATCCGCATAAGCAAGTTTCATTCCAAGTTGATATACCAAAAGATAGTTCCAACTCGAATGAAGCCCTTCAAAGGGAAAGTACTCCAGATTCCGAAGATTTTGTTGTTGTTGAACAATCTCAAGACACTCCAAATAGAACGGTTCCAAACATTTTTCTCAACTCACCAAAAAACCCAAATTCAGTCTTGTTTTCCACCCCTGTTAAAGAACCTGCCAACATTAACTCACCTAGTACAATTGTCAACCCTTGTAAAGAGCCTACACTTCCAAATGATTATTATACATCACCATCGTTGCAAACATTAAATAATATGACCCCTGTTCAACTAACTAAAGTTGAAAATTTCAAAGTTGGTAGAACGGGATGTGGTTGTGTTGAATTCCAAAGACCAGTTGACTTAACTACAATTTCTCTGGAGTCAATTCCTGAGTTAATTTCAATTACAAAACAATCGATTGCAGTTTATCCAGACTCGGAAAAGAAACCAAAGGAGGGTGATGGGTTTAATATACCTGCTAAAATAACAATGGAAAACTGCTTTCCAAAATCAAAAGATACTGCTAATAAGCTAATTACTGATCCGCATCACCCAGCATTTAGAAAGTACGTTAGAAAATTACATAGTGTTCCAAACACTAAATTTGAGAGTTATGATCCTTTCACTGGTATTTGGGAATTTACTGCTCAGCACTTTTAATTTGGTTTACAATATAATATATTATATAATATGTTGTATAATATGTTGTATAAGGACTTTGTCTCTCTTTGTAGTAATTAATTTTTCTTTTTTTTTTGAATTTACACTCCAGCATTGTGTGTAATGGGATTGGCAAATGGAGCGAGGTTGTTTGCATCTCTGCACCAGAACTAACTCTAATTGTAACTACTATATTAATGGGTTCAACTTTAAGGGAGTATCATACCACAGTTGCTAACACTCCAGTCGTTATCTCAAAAAAATGGAAGATAAAGATGTGGGCAGCAAGTATGATAGACAGGTCAGACTATGGAATCCTACAGGGCAGCAAAATATCACCAACGCAAAAATTTGTTTAATTCATCCAACCACTGCAGGTTCGGAAACTTTGAAAAATTTAGTTTTACCAGGTGTTGGGGAAATAGTTATAATAGACGAAGGGCAAAAGGTGACAGCTCAAGATTTAGCTTCAAATTTTTTCTTGTTGGATGAAGACCTTGATAACAATCTAGCTGAACGTATGGCAATCAATTTGAATGAGATGAACCCAGATGTTAAAGTTACTTCCGACCCACAAAACCTCAGTGAATTAGTTAAGGATCAATCATATTGGAAACAGTTCAATTGTGTGATCACTTCGTGTTACTTTTGTGATAATTTCGAAAAGTTAGTGGATACATTGTGGGATCTGAATGTTCCATTGGTTGAAGTTGCATCAATTGGATTTTATGCTACGTTAAGAATATACTATAAAGAACAGACTATTATTGAAACACATGAAAATAATTTGGCAGAATTGAGAATAGATAAACCTTGGAAAGAATTACAGGATTATATTGATTCAATAGAATTGAATCAGTTGGATAACCAACAATTTGCGCATATTCCATATAGTGTTATATTGACCAAACTGTTTCAGCAATATGTAAAAGATAATCAAGGCAAGAGACCAAGCGGTAAAGAAATCAGAAAGATTATTCCATCTTTAAAAAGAAGTGACGAGTCTAATTTGGATGAAGCGTATGGGCAAGCTATGCAGGTGATGAAAGATTCAACACAGTTGCCTAATGGTTTGAAATCTATTTTTGATAAAAAGCAGATTGATAGTGTTGATATTGATACACCAATATTCTGGGTGTACGCTAAAGCGTTGAAACAATTTTATGAAAAGCACGGTGTGTTGCCATTAAGTGGTGTTCTACCGGATATGGAATCCGATACTTCTAATTACATTGAATTACAAGAGTTGTATAGAAAGAAGCATGATGCGGATAAATTGGAGATCAAAGATAGTGTTCTAGAAATAATAAGAGAAACCGGTAGATCGATCGATGAATTCAATCAGCAATATTTAGATGTCTTTGCTAAAAATTGTAAATTTATGCAAGTTCACATCGGTTCCAAGAATAAATTTAGAAGTGAATTATATACTGAAAATGATTGGAATGAGAATCTGATTACATGCCTTAATATCTATTTGGCTGTTCAATCAGTTGGTAAATATTTTAGAGATAATAATAAATTTCCAAAATTAGAGGATAGATCTGAATTAAGAACAGCTTCGATCGCTCTGCTGTGTGAATACAAAGATTCCACTTTTCCTGAAGGCCTAAAAGATACATTGGACGAAATCAGTCGTGCTGAAGGTAAAGAACTCCACAACATTTCGTCTTTGATTGGTGGCATTGCTGCACAGGAAGTCATAAAGGTCTTGACCAATCAATATGTAACTCTAGATAGCTGTATTGCATTCGATGGGTTGTGTTCTTTTGCGGCCTCCTGGAAGCTTTAATTTTTGTATAGTCGTAAGTTCTTGTGTCGTTGTCGAGAAACTGAAAACTTGTGAACACCTTTATATATGTGTGGAGAAGGTCGATTTAGAGCCGAAACCAGATGTACTACTCAGACTCGGTGGGCTATCCACCTACAGACAAATTGAAATGGCGACTCAAAACAACCGAGTTAGGTGCTCAACGTTGGGAGTTCCTAGAAAATGAGTCTTCTGCGGAGGATATTCAAGATTTCATGACACGATATCTGTTAGGCATTAAGCAACCTCAATCGACCACTACAAACTCCAAGAAAAGTAAAGCAAAGACGGTGTTTGAAACGGCTAAGAATGGCGCCTCATTCTTTGGTGCATTACAGGATCAAAAGTCAGGTACTTGGCCAGTACAATATAAAGGTCCAATGTTTTTAACAATTGGATATGTTGGTTCGTGTTACTTCACAAAGACTCCAATACCAGATCAGCTCAGGATAGAATTAATCCGATACTTAGTTAACACGGCCCATCCAGTTGATGGTGGTTGGGGTTTACATGAAGTAGATAAAACTACCTGTTTTGGTACATCTATCAACTACGTTTGCTTAAGACTTTTAGGTGTTCCAAAGACCCATCCAACTTGTGTTAAGGCTAGAAAAACCTTGCTGAAGTTAGGAGGTGCTGTGGGAGCTCCTCATTGGGGCAAATGTTGGTTATCCATTTTAAATTTGTATAAATGGGAAGGTGTCAATCCAGCACCAACTGAATTATTTGCTTTACCTTACGCACTTCCGATTCACCCAATGAAATGGTGGGTTCATACAAGAGCTGTTTATCTTCCTGTCGGTTATCTATCTTCTGCTAGAATTCAATGTGATTTGGACCCACTACTAGTTGAAATTAGAAGAGAAATTTATAAGAAACCATACGATGAAATTAAGTTTGAAAATAATAGAAATAATATATGTGGAGTTGATTTGTATTATCCACATACTAAGCTTTTAAATTTTGTCAACAATTTAATGGTGTTTTATGAAAAGTATAGACCTGATTGGGTGTTGAAACGTAGTAATGCAATTGCATATGAACTAATTTTAAAAGAATTACAAAACACTGAAGATTTGGCAATAGCCCCGGTTTCAGGTGGGTTCAACTCTGTTGTCTTGTACCATGAGCAAGGTTGTAAGGGTAAAGAATTCTTAAGATCAATGGATAGAATGAAAGAAGAACTATTTTTAGGTCCGATGGGTATGACCGTCATGGGTACGAATGGATCACAAGTTTGGGATGCTTCATTTGCTGTGCAATATTATTTCATGGCAGGTTTAGCTGAATTGCCGCAATATCATGATACTATAGTGAATTCATTTAAATTTTTAATAAGATCACAATTTGATACCGAATGTGTTGATGGTTCATATAGAGATAAAAGGAAGGGTGCCTTCCCGTTTTCAACTAAGGAGCAAGGATATACAGTTAGTGATTGTACCGCTGAATCCATTAAAGCTATTATAATGGTTCTCAAAAGTGACTGTTTCAAAGATGTCCGGGAGTTATATGATCCTTCAAAACTACATGATGGTATTGATGTTTTATTATCCTTACAAAATGTCGGATCTTTTGAATTTGGATCATTTTCAACTTACGAAGTTATTAAGGCCACACCCTTGTTGGAATTACTGAACCCTGCTGAAGTGTTTGGTAATATAATGGTAGAATATCCATATGTTGAATGTACAGATTCTTCAGTTCTAGGATTAAGTTATTTTAAGAAATATTTTGATTACAGATCCAAAGATATTGAAGTAGCTGTTAAAAGAGCAATTAATTATATTATCGAGGCACAAAATTCAGATGGATCATGGTATGGTTGTTGGGGTATTTGTTTTACGTATGCTGGGATGTTTGCTTTGGAAGCGTTGTCAGAAACAGGAAATTATTATTATAATAATGAAACTGTCAAGAAAGGCTGTGATTTTTTTATTTCAAGGCAATTAGAAGATGGTGGTTGGGGTGAAAATATGAAAAGTTCGGAAACTCATACTTATGTTTCTACTAAAGAATCATTAGTTGTTCAGACTTCTTGGGTTATTATTGGGCTATTACTTGCAAAGTATCCGAACAAAGAATTTATTGAAAGAGGGATAAGGTTAATATCTGAAAGGCAACAGGAGAATGGTGAATGGTTGTTTGAAAGTGTTGAAGGTGTCTTTAATCATTCTTGCGCTATTGAATACCCGAACTATAAATTCTTATTCCCAATTAAAGCGCTGGGCTTGTTTGTAAAGGAATATGGTGATTTAACTTTATAATTTTCTTTTCCTAAAAAAGATGTCGCCTTAATAAATGTACAAGAGAAATGACTATATAAAATCTATTAAAGACATTACAATCTTCTAAAAAATAAAATGCGGTGAGAAAAGACGTATTCAGAGAATACTATTTGATTCTATCCATTGTTCTCTGAAGTTTTTGGGTATTTCCAACCAAATTCTCAACATATGATGTAAAAATATAATTGTCATTTTTCACATCTGCGAGTTCTTTATCCCAGCAGCTCATTAGAGTTAGCAAGTCTTCTTTAATAGTATTCAAATCAGCCAATTTGCCTTTCAATTCAGTTTCATTCAATGAAGTATAATAGGAGAAGGGTTGAAGCTTTGAAGTATAGATTTCCAAAGTTTTAACAGTGTCATCAAGCATAGAGTCCTTCTTAGCATCGTCGATGCCCAGTTTATCGAATTCAGGAATTAGTTTTTCTAATTCGACTTCGCTTGTTTTATTCAAAGAATTGGTGATCTCGTCATCATAAATAGTAGAAGATAATTTATTCTTACGCTTGGAACTAGTCAAATCATCTAAGTCAATAGGTATCTGTAACGTTAAATACAGCTGTTTCCTGATCAATGATCTTTTCCAATTCACCATTTTCAAACTGATTGGTTCCTGTATCAACCTTTCATAAACTGAATCTGATCTACTACTAAGCTTAAAGGTTTTTGTATTTATATCTTCGGTTTCAAAATTGCCATCATTAGCTGACCGTAGTAACCCATGTAGAAGTTTATCAATCTTTGCTTTGCTTTCACTGAAGTCAGCATTAATAGCTATCACATCATTGGGAGTGGAGTTAATGTTCTGCAGTTTTTCCTGGCTTTCAGGATCAAGAGTGAGGACTCCTCTTGATAACGTAGGTTTTGTAGTATTTGTGTTATCAATTACATTTTCTTCAGTTTCTTCTATAGGCAGATGGAAATCTTGATCTTCTTCTTCAAAATCACCAAAATCATCATCTGTGGTATTGTAACTTTTGTCTAAATCTTCTGAAACTTCTGGTAGTGACAAGTTGTCCTTTGGTAAATCAGTTTTCTGTGTTTCTTGTGAGACAGATGCTGGCATCTTAAAATGGTCTGTTGGGCCAGAATGATATTCTATATCGATTCCGTTGCTATTATTTGGCGTTCTCCTCTTCTAACACTGTGGTTAAATTGTGTTGCCATCTAGCTCTAGAGCTTAAACTGTGAGCCAGTTGAGGCCACAAGAACAAATCATACTTGTGGACATTTGTCGGATTTCGGACTTTAATTTCTCATGAAGTCAAAAATTATGTGCGACTTCTGTGGATTGAACACAGGACCTTCAGATCTTCAGTCTGACGCTCTCCCGACTGAGCTAAACCCGCAACTGATATCTTTGTAAGGATTCGAATATTTGACTATGTGAAGTATTCGATAAAGAAAAGTTCCTCTTTAAAAGTGTCCTTCGAATCCAAAGAAAGCTCAGGATCAAAGGAAATACACACAACTATATATAATCTATATAATTAATTCTCAGAATAAAATAAAACAACTCAAAACAGTAATATCAAGATAACAAAATAAAATACTTGATAAAAGATAAAGGTGATAAAAACTCAAGGTAATAATATAAAGGTAATATGAGGTAATAAAGATAATAAAAGTAATAAAAAGAAATAATGAAAGATAAAGAAATCTAGAGGGATGAATAGCAAAAGCATATCTTTGAGCAACCTTCTTTTGTGTTGACCTTTATAACAATTCAATTTTAAATAATAAGTCCATGCAGGACTTCTTGCCTGTTTTCATTAGGACGCTTGAACCTAATATACGCTCTTTCTGCGATTCTGGTTCCAGAATCAATTCAATAGAAAATAAGGTGATTGAGCCCTCTGAAGATGACGTTGAAATGGAGCAAGTTGAACCAGTTATGTTGAGAACTGCATTAGGCTATGTGATGAAACCAGAACTAAAGAGAAGAGGTTGAACTTAGATAAAGTAAAACTAGTGCATGACGAGGCGACTACTGCGCCCTCACGCATCGCCGGTAGCGGTGGACTGCATGGTAATCCAGGCTGGAGGTTTCTCTAAAGCTTGCAAAGAGGCACCTCTCACTACAGTGATACATATACGCGCTGAGGACTCTACAGCAACTACAATCATTCCCGATACTGATGCTACTGAAACTCTACCCGTGAATGATCAATTTATTGCTATTTTAAAGCATTATTCAGATATCGTGACCAACAAGGATCCACAAACTCTTCCTCCAAAGAGAAAAATCAGCCATAAGATCCAACTTTTCCCTGGATCACTGCAAACGTATAAGCCTCAATATCGCCTAACCAGATAGGCAACTCAAGAATTAATTAAACAGGTTATTATAATGCTCAAGCAAGGGTTCATAAAGGAATCCGATTCTCCATATAACGCCCCGGTATTGTTTGTGAAGAGAAAAGTGGGAAATTACGTATGTGTATTGACTACCGAGCTTTGAATAACAACGCTGTCAAAAAACAATTTCCAATCCCTAGGATAGATGAAATGTTAGATCATCTTGGTGGTTCAGTCATTTTTTTCAAAATTAGACCTGAAAAGTGGATACTATCAAGTTAGAATGGATGAACAGGATGCCCGAAAACAGCATTTAGTACACCATATAATCTCTATAAATTTAATGTTATTAGCATGGGATTAACTGGGGCTCCTGCTACTTTTCAAAAAATGATGAATAATATCTTACACGAATTCATCGGGAAGTTTGTGCTAGTTTATCTAAATGATTTGTGTATTTACAGCAAATCTGAGGGGAATTATTATCATCGTGTCAGATTGGTTCTAGATAAGCTAAGAGAACATAAATTGATTGCTAGTTCAGAAAAGTGTGAATTTGCGATCCCTAAATTATCCTCTTTGGGTTATACTATTTCGAAAGATGTTATTGAAACTGAGGCTGCATTTCCCCTCCATAAATTTATCGATAAACTATCACCATGGGGCTGCGAACAAGATTCGGCCTTTGAATTATTAAAAGAGTATGTAATATATAAACCTGATACAGTGCATTTCCATCAGACTGCCCAGTGTGCCTCGAAGCTACACTGCGATGATAGTCGAAGCTACCGAGTTGGCACGTCACAGACTCTTACGGTAATAGCTTCCAACACGTGATCCGTAAGGTTCTTCAAACTCTACGTAGGGAATCAGAAGCGAGTTCGGTGAAATTCTAATCAAAGATGGTTGCGTAAAGTCATTCTTTTGCTATTCATCCCTTTAGATTTCTTTATCTTTCATTATTTCTTTTCATTACTTTTATTATCTTTATTACCTCGTATTACCTTTATATTATTACCTTGAGTTTTTATTACCTTTATCTTTTATCAAGTATTTTATTTTGTTATCTTGATATTATTACCTTTGAGTTATTTTTATTTGTTTCTAAAATTAACTATATATAGTTGTGTATATTTCCTTTGATCCTGAGCTTTCCTTGGGTTCAAAAAACACTTTTAAAAGAGAGACTTATGTTGACATTTTACATGGTCAATTATCCGAATCCCTAAAACATACAACTTTCCGAGATAGTTTAGTGGCTAGAATTCTCGCTTGTCACGCGGGAGACCCGGGTTCAATTCCCGGTCTCGGAGTTTTTTTATCTCTCATATAAATTCCAAGCTCACATTACTGCGTTACAATAATACTGCTGTTACACAATATAGGGTTGTTATGTAATATATTAAGTAAACAGCGAAGATATTGAACTTGCTTAAAACTTAGCTCGGCTATTACTTTAACAATTGTTCATTAAGGTTGATGAAGTTTGCTTAAAAAGCTAAATATGTATCACGAGGCGTAATTTACTTATAATCTTCCCATAATAAATTCTTAGAATAATTGATTAAAAATGATAAGGCACAAGCTTAGTACAAGACACCATTTCCAAAGAAAGTGCCATTCACAAGGTCGAAAGTGTTATATATTAAGAGGATAAGCTATATATAGAATGAACCCTGATATTTGGGGTTGTCTGGACGGCTATAGTGACGCTATCAAGGAATAAACAAAACAATACTTAACACTCAAATGTGTACTTACAAATCAAATGCTACTAAACTTCTTGTTGATAACGTTACAGAAAAGTTAATTTCGATCACATAATTCAGATAACTCGAATATTTCCAAATCAAAACAACCAAAATAGGATTTTTATATTTCAAGTTCAAATTATTACCGTATAAAGAGAAGGTGTTGTATGTTCTTGTAGACAGAACTCACTCACTCATGCTATCTGAGCGATCTAGTTGATTCTTTTGTTGAACTTCCAGCTTCAGCATACCTCTTGCTGCATGAACCCCTGTACACATGAACATCCTTCGGATGACAATCTTTAGTTCGCATCTGCTGCCCATTCTGTTTTCCTTTTAGATTTTTTTTAAAAAAATCTCTTGCAAGGACACGGTTAATCAAAGAATTTATAGACTTTTCATGTTTCCTGTTATCCTTATTCATATGTATAGTTCAGTAGCGTAATTTGGATAATTCAAGATACTAGTAGCGTTAAGACATCTAACTTCTATTACATTACTAAATAAAATACAAGGCAAAGAGCTTAACAATTTTGAAATCGAATTTGGCAGAATCCAATAAAAATAAATAGAAAGATTACAAAATGTTCAATACATATTACCAAGTAAATCGGGGACTAGCACTCAATAAAATACAATAATATATACACTAACGCCAAAACGAACAAACCAGTATTATATGTAAACTTTTAAATAGGCACGTAAATATATTTCGCACGTCTAACTTTGGAACAGCTCCTGACATTTAAAGCCACAAATACATAGGTTTCCATGGATTACATTCGGACCCAATTAAAACAAGATTATAATTTATATTGTTAAGCATGGTCCAACTATCTCGCAATCGTTCCGTATTAACTAACTGCTCTTCATACGTACCAGAAATTCGCAATCTACAAGATTACGATATTCTACTGCTTTCAGCATATTGAATTAAAATTACGAATTCTCTTTTTGCAATGAAAATTCACCTTCCTTAACGCACTTTACAAAAAACATTTACATCATCTAGGATTCAAAAAACACAACATTCAAATTGCCTTACTCCATGTATTCAAGAGAAATTCATAGTATTTCGGTTGCGGCCATATCTAGCAGAAAGCACCGTTTCCCGTCCGATCAACTGTAGTTAAGCTGCTAAGAGCCTGACCGAGTAGTGTAGTGGGAGACCATACGCGAAACTCAGGTGCTGCAATCTATTTATTTTTTGATTTCTTTTTGTTTGAATTAGTTTTTGGATGGATGCTTAGTAGTTTCGGGAGGACTAACGATTTTTGAATGAATAGTAGGTTTTGCATAAACAGTTTGGATAATCTTAAGGTAATGTTTAGAGAACAGGCGTGAAATAGACCACCACCGGTAAATGTGCCGCGCACTACCTATTGTACTATGCTTAACTGTGGTCGACTATCCTTAACCATCTTAAACTTTCCTCAACTATGAAAAATCTGTAATCCCCATGACTAGCCAGTTTTGGTTCCTGCACACACCTCAAACCAAAAACTTCAAACTCCATTCACTTTTCATAAACTTCTTCAGATTTTCATTAATTTTTCTAAATTCATCTATCTACCTCTCACAACAACCACCCAAATATGAAACCCGCACGACTTATCTACCAAAGCAAAAGTCTTAAAACCACAACTCTCACTAACTACAAAAAAACAAAAATCTTCCTCACAACAAAAATTCATCCTCAATCAATTCTTCTCCATCACACAACTTGCTGACTTTCGCTCAGACACGACCCACCCCCTAAAATAAAAAATCCTCTAA
>JAJLSH010000202.1:35138-60266 GCA_030567475.1 Ambrosiozyma angophorae | reverse complement strand
AGAATGTTAGAAGAAACTACTCCATTTACTTCTGCTGCTTGGAAACCACATTCTTCTTTTGCCGCTGAGATGAAATTATCTGAAAAAGAAACCACTGCTCATCAAGAAGATGTTGCTTCTGTTTGAATTTAAAAAAAATATCTTCTATTTAATGCTTTACCTATTTTAAAATTTATTGTGTTAATTATTTTTTTATCTTTTCCCTGTATTTTTATTACTTTTTTTGTTGTGTTATGTTGCCATGAAAATATGTTTATTTTATAATTAATGAATTCTTTACTGTCATTAAAATTGTCTTGCAGAAATCATAGTTCTCATTTTATGTGACGATGATTGATATGGCGTACGCCTGAAATTCTTGAATGTATATGGAAACACAATTATTAGGACTAGAACAAAAGAGGCGTTAACAAGGAGAGGCCCTGATAGTTATACTTAAACAAATGAAAGCACTTAGTTTATAATATAATAGTATAGCTGAATAAACAAAAAAAAAAAAAAAGCTAAAAAGTTTTCTGTGATGGAGACCAGAAAAAGTTTTGGTGCAGAATAATCTGGGACAATTTAATGAAATTTTGATTGGTCTTCTGATACTATAATGGATTTGTTTCTCTAACTATATAAATCAACTTGGCTTGATCAACTGTTATTCCAAGCGAAAAAAGAAATACCACTAACATCTAACTTAAAAATGACTCAAATTACCGATAAATTCATTTCTAAATTACCAATTGAAGTTCAACAATTGATATTATTAGAATGTTCCAAGTATATTTGCTTTCCCCAACCAGCAAACACAATTGATGAATATGATCCTAACATTATTGGTACCATGAAATGTCTTGAACCTTATCTAGTATTCAACATCAACATCACCAATGAAAGAAGTTTTGAAATTGTCAACACATTCAATGATAATTCAACATTGATAGATCTTAATCATATCCAAAATTATAAAGTGTTCATTGAGACTGCTAAGTTTAATAAACTAATCATTGATATCAGGTTAATTAAACGTAAATTCTCATATCTTCAAGAGTTATTGGATAAGTGTAGAAGAATATCAATGAATGGGTTAGATCAATTTGGCCAATTAGAATCAATTGGTAACACTAAATGGTTAAACAAAATTGAAAAATTGAATTTAATATCAAGTCAAAACCTAATGGAATTTTTAAATTCATTTGATAAACTTCCTAATCTAAAACAATTATTTATCCTAATACAATTTCAATTTGAACAATTTGAACAATTAGCTAAATGTATCGAGAATATTCAATTAGTTTTACTAAGAGTGGATGGAAATCGAGTTGATATCCGTCATCCAGTATTCAAGTCTCTGGTTGAAAGGGTAACGGTTGAATTCATCAATTTTGGTCCACGTTGGTTGAATCATTATCCTTCCTCCGTGAGGCCATGGATCCAAACTTTGGACGTCGGAGACACTGAGTATCTAGGACAGTTGGCCAACTTCAATGCTGGTATGCTATTCATGACAGTTACTGCTTTACAAGACACGGTCTTGGAAAGTCACCAAATCAGGAGTGTTGACTGTTCTGCCCTTCACCTTCGGAATGTCAACTTCAAGGGCATGACTAATCTTCAATCGTTGACCTTGAGACTGGCAAGACAGGTGGATATCAAGACCATTGCTTGGCTACCCGATAGTCTCCGGTACTTGTGTTTGGGGTCTAACGTTCAGATTTTGGCACCAGAAAACTCGGAGCCAGTGACGATGCCTCTCAGTCTTTACCACTTGGACGTCGGGAATACTAGTCAGGTCAGCAATTTATTCAATTTCGGTGCCAGTTATGATTTATCGGTGATGTTCTTACGTGGTGATATGGCTGGGGTAACCCATGAAGATGTGTTGTGGAAGACTATCAGATCTGAAAAAGTTTCAATTCATATTCTAAGTGATGATCCAAGCTCATTTGGTATAAGAATACCGGACCTTACTCCTGCTGAAATACATTTTTCTTCTTCCGTTTCTAGATTATTTTGTTTCCATGACCGTGATACTGAAGATGAACTTAGAGGTTTCCAAAACTTTGCTTATATAACCAGAAAACCAATGGTTAATATTTACAATATTAAACTTTCAACTGATATACATTGTCGTGGAGTTAATAACTTCGTATTTAGGTTAGGGTCAAATCCATCCGATATTATCTTTAAAAAGGATAAAAATGTAGCTACTATTAATAAATTATTAAAGGATTATTCTCCTGCATGTTTGAGAAATTTGGATCAAGTTGTTCTTGATTATTCTGAATGGTGCTCAATGGTTATGGTTGCTGGGATTTATTGCCCTCCTTCGAGCTCAGCCTGGATTTGATTTCCATAATAATCAATCTAACTTCTATATTATAATGTAGCTTTATAGAGATCAATAAAGGCATGTAAATACATACCAATGTTGAGAAGTTATAAAAGTGAAAAGAGCGAAGAAAAGTTTCAAAGTTGAAGTGATCTCTCTAACTACGTTAATAGAAAACTTCTTCTACAGCCATTAGTCTATTTTGAAGGCCGATTAGATAACAAGAGGATATGAGTTCGAGAGGATTGAAAAGATTGCAGAAATTGAAGCAACAACAACTAGAGGCCGAGCAACTGAAAGCGAAGAAGAAGGATGTTGAGTCAGAATCCGAAGACGAAGTCATCATCCCACAGAAAAAGAAAGTTAATGCATTTGCGTTGTTAGAGGAAGAAGAGGAGGAGGAACAAGAAGACAAACAAGAAGGTGAGCAAGATGTAGAAGAATCAGAGGAAGAAGATGATACAGAGTATGAATCTGCTGATGAAGAATTAAAAGAAGTTCCATTGGAGACCAAACGACCAGCCAAAAAGGTTACTGTTAGCTCGAATAAATCCAAAAAGAAGAAAAAGAAGAATAAAAAAAAATCAACAAAGACTGTTGATGAAGTGGATGAAGATGAACTGGATAGAATTTTATTTCAAGCAACCAAAAATGATAACAAATATCAAATAAGCCAGGGCGAATTCCAAGAGGTCGTAAATTATGATAGCGTATTTGATAACCTTGATGAACCAATGGAAACTTATGCTCCCGGGGGTAAGTTCTTTACTTTTAATAAGTTTAGGAAATCTTTACATTTATTGGAATTAAATCCTCAAGATTTAAACCCAGATAGAGAGTTCGAATCTTTATTTGGTAAATTAAGTGATGCAGCTATTAATGATGCAGATTCCACTTCTTCAACTTTTGTCACACCTGAAATGTTAAAGAAAATAAAACAGATGGCTAAAAAAACTAGGGGTTGGTCTGGGAGAGATAGAAGATCCATTCCTGGAACTACTAGAAAATTAGTTCTTACAAAAGTTAGAGATGATTGGATTCCATCAACACAAAAACCTTTAATTATGGATCAAATGACAGAATCTCAATTACAGCAATATTTTGAGTTGATTACTGACGATTGGAAAGATGTTATTCTAGAGGATATTAAGAGAGAACACAGCATTGGAATTAAATACTTTCAGTTCAGTGAAGGCCCGTTACATTCACGTTTATTAACGTCTCAATTTTTTATTAATGTAGTTGTTATTCCAAACCACGAGGCTTTAATTCATCTACTACAGAGATCTCCTTACCATTTGGAAACATTGCTTCAAGTGTCAAGTATTTTAAGAAGACAAGGTGACAATTCTAATACAAATGGATTAATAGAAAGAGCATTATTTATATTCGATTGGTCTTTGAAAAATAGTTTCCAATTTGGTTCTGGGCTTTGTAGGTTACCATTTGAATTTTTTTTCAATCGTCAAATATATTTGACTATCTTCAGATACATTACTGTATTAACTCAAAAGTCAACTTTTTTTACAGCATTAAATTACTGTAAGTTATTGTTATCATTTAATCCAACCGATGACCCATATGGTGTTCGTTATTTCATTGATTTTTATGCATTTATGTCCGGAGAATATCAATATTTGATCGATTTTGTTGATTCTTGTTTAGTTACCTGCTATAAAGAATGGTATACGCCTTCATTAGCTTATACTGTTTCATTATGTCATTTTAAGCTTGGAGATTTTAGTTCAGCGAAAATTGCATTAAAGAAAGCATTTGAAACTTATCCATATACTGGTTATTCAATATTATCTAAACTATCCGAAGAGATTACATGGAAACATGGTAAAATTTCAACTATGGATGAATTAAGTACAGCCATTTACCTTGTTAGGATCAGAATGATTTGCGAGGAAGATGAATCAAGCAGATTCATAATAACACAGTTAAGCAACTTAATACAAGAGAATTCTAAAATAAAAGTGGATTCAAAGAAGCAAGTCCCTGATAATTTAATGAGACATGTTATTTTAGCTGATGAAACTTCTGCAATGGCTAAAATCCCAGAATCATTTTGGAAACAGAATGAAATTTTTGAGTTTGATGTCTTACCTCCTACAAAAGGTACTTCCATCCATAATTATATTGACGATCATATGGTTTCAGAAGCACTGTTGGGCAGCACAGCTGAAGCTGAAGAGAATAGACAGTTAATGGAACTCCTCAGACGAACTAATCTAGAAAACAACAATAACAACCAGTAGATAACTATGTATACTGTAGCAATAGCGTGAAGTCCTAACGGCAATGGAGCTAAACGTTCTCCAAACTCGATCAACAAAAAAGTCAGATTGACCCAAAGCCTTTAAAGCCCTTCCCTTTACACAAGACCAGTCACCGATTATACATCACATAAAGGCAATTGGCTAATGCCTTATTCTCAGACTCAACCGAGCATTTACTCCAGTATTCCAGTGTTTTGTCCCACCACCACCAATGGAAACAGGAAGATTTAGGGCGATTCCGAACTGCCCTCGTCAAACCAAGACAATTACCAAACTTATGCTTACTATGACTATTACGTGCCACATAGTGTGCCACATTACTATCCAATGATATCGAACAGTGCTGTTTCTAATAATACCCCTAATTTTCAGCCCGATATTGATTATTCGACGACAGCAGAATCTACAAACTTTGCAGGTATACCTACTACTAGTAGCAACTTCAAGTTCAACTTTAAGAATACATTAGACTCACCAAGTTTCCATGCAGCCTGCATAAATACCAGAAAGCCTTCTTCCTCTGTCGTTAGTGACAAGGCAGTTCAATCCGAGAATGAATTTCAACAGGTGCTAGAAACAAGTGATGATATAGATTCAATTCAGAAAATTGATATTAAAAAGAATTCAGCTTTAATAACTAGCAATTTAACCAAGGAAACTGGATTATCAAAAACTACAGATTTTATTTCATCTTCTAGAAATAGTTCATCTCATGTTTTCATAAAAAAGGAACCAACCCAAAAGACTGAACGCGTTTTAACTGTGCCCAGGAAACATTCTTCTAAGAGTTACACCCCAAAACCTACTAAAAAAGGTTCATTACCGTTGGATTTATGGGATAGTGAAAGTGATGAAGATGGTTTCATTGAAGGTGAGGTGGAATATAAAGGTAGAGATACAATTGATATGTTCAAGAGATTACATGGAAAAAAGACTTTACTACTTAAAGGTGAACCTCACAGTAAACTTCAAGTATATGGCGATGAAGTCAACAAATACAGTAAGTACTCAAAACCAAATTTAACTGAAAATCTAGATACATCCAACACTTCAGTTGATGAATCTTTTATTCCTCAAAGTCAACAAAGCCAGGTTGAAAAAACTTTTTATGATAGCTTTTCAACTAAGGTTGTTACAAAGGAAAAGCGTGAGTTAACTTTAAAATCTGATATCCAAACTTGTCTGTCTAAAAACTTAAATCATCAAATCCCCAGTACTCAATCTGAAGATCCTTAGCAAATGTTTAAAAATGCTATTTTATTAAAAGCAGTAAATAAGAAGGCAGAGGAAGATATTGAAAATGGAAATTCTTCATTAAAGGAAGGTATCAAAAATATCCAAACATTCCTTGGTAATGATTTTGATGATGATCACAGCTCAGTTAAAGAGGGATCGTTTAAGGGATCACCGAGGATTAACGATGAAAGCAATAATGTGGAAGAAGAGACTGAAGTTAAAATACATTTGGAAAAGAAGGACTTTCAACAAGATTATACCAAAAAATATGATTTCGGAGAGGAACGTAATTTGTATGCTGCTCCTGTTGCCGATGAAGAAGAAGAAGAAGAAGAAACTCATTATAGAGAAATTATTATTCCTTTGCAAATACTTAACGTGAATAGACCGCAGGAATACATTTATGATTCAGATTCTGAATCTGAATCTCTTTCTCCTCTGCCTCCTCCAATCAGAGTCAGAAAAAATAATAATAATGTTGATCGTGATCGCACTAAATTCAGCGCTAAGAAAAAAGAGGATAAAGAAACTAACGAAATTAGATATAGTTCAAATGAATTAATTGAAACTAATGAAAGTAATAATACTTTTCAATCCGTCCCTAAAACACTTAATTATGAATCAAGCATTTCGTATACCCCGAAAGGCCTTAGCCTTCCCAAGTCATTTGCTTCTAAATCAAAGTTAATGAAACCTGCTAATGAAAATTCAGCTTTCTTTAAGTCTCAAAATATTGGTGTTAGTGTTAGCGAAACTGATGCTGCTGCTTCTGCCAGTCACAATAAGAATGGACCTGTTACTGGTGATACGAAGGAAGCTAAATTTCTTTATTTTACGTCTGATGATAGAGAATATTGCGAAACAGAAACCTTTTACAACTCTGATTTCTTTATTGAAGATAACGAAGAAAAAGAATCCAATGGCACAATTAACCCTAAGTTAACGGTGAACTCAGAAAAATGCTCAGAAAAATCATTTAAATCATCCAATAGACCATTCATTAACCCTGAGAGACTTGCAATGATAACAGCCCAAAGCAAAGATAAAGAAAACAAGAAGGTTTTTCCTATTGAATTTGATCCACATGGTACAGTCCGAACATTAACTCAAGACGAGCAACTTAAACTTCAGGAAGATGCTGAAATGGAATTCACAACTAAAAAGGATAAAAAACTTCGAGCTAAACTTCAAAAGGAATCCTCTAAATCAACGAATGGAGAATTCGGCATTGAAAAGAGAGGAACAATTTCACCCCCTTCAGTTATACACGAGCCCAAACCAAAGGGATCCAGTAAATTGTGGGTTAAACCAATAGATAAAAAACATAAGAATTCTTTAAAAAATAGTATCCAATCAAGTGATATAGTCTCACGAATCCCTAATAAATACAAAAGGGTTTCTAAAGCTTCCAAACATGAA
This sequence comes from Ambrosiozyma angophorae, assembly GCA_030567475.1. Classification (NCBI taxonomy): domain Eukaryota; kingdom Fungi; phylum Ascomycota; class Pichiomycetes; order Pichiales; family Pichiaceae; genus Ambrosiozyma; species Ambrosiozyma angophorae. Next base: position 53,009 of record JAJLSH010000202.1, on the reverse strand, counting down.
CCTGACTTTGTTGCACGTGATCCATCGAAGGTTCAACCAAATCCAATGCTTGATTCAGACGATGAGTGGTAATTATTTTCCAAGTTTTGATTTTCTACTTTAATTTGTGACCCTTTATAATTCATCAAACCCCTCTTTGCCTTTTGGTTTCTTTCCTGATATTCTCAACTTTTTACTTTTTTACAATTATTCACAAAATTCTTTAAAAACTTTTTTATTTGACAAAAGACAAACAAGAACAAGCTCCATTTTTACTTAGTCATTTGGATTTCTGTAATCATTCTATTTTAGCTTTTTTGTTAACCTTATTTAATTCTTTAGATCCACTATATTTTAGACCTTTATTTTGTTTTTTGTGAGTATAATTTTTAATCATTACAACTTTACAAGTTAGAAATACCAGTTGGTCTATAATTCTAAAGCTCTAATAATGCAGATATTTGATAATGAATAAAAAAATAATTATAATATAAAAATAATGATAAAGCGAATTAAATAACAGATAAGCCTTCTTGAATAGTAGTAGCAACCAATTCTCCGTCTACATCAAACATTTCGCCAAACATAATAGCTCTATTTTCCCCTGTTTTTAAATTTTTGACATTGTAATTAAACCAAACTGAAGGGTCAACTTGTTTATTAAAATATATTGTATGGTCTAAAGAAACACTGAATTTAGTCGTAAACATTTCCCTCATATTTAATCTCATATTTGTGCTCAAATAAAAATAATCTGAAATATAAGCAATTGCAACCCAGCTGAAAACATCAGGACAGATTAATGGAGCCTTAGTCTTAACCCAATAACGTAAAGTTCTCTCCGAAACGTTCAATGACCTTTCATAATCAGAAACCAAATCTAACTTAAATAGGTCTTTTGGTAACTTCCATAAACATGGTTCTCTAGAATAACTCTTTGTTAGTTCTTCTTCTATAATCTTCAAATTGTTTTTCGAATTGGGAGATCCATTTTTGTTTTCTTGTAAATATTTCTCTTCAATCCAAATTTTAAAAGCATCAGCTTGATCCAACATATTTTCAGGGTCTTCAATATCGGTTCCAATAACCGGGCCCTTTCTATGATGGTTTAATTGATGTGATATATTTAAACCTGCTGAACCTTCCAAAGTATAAGTTTGTAAAGTTACGGTTGACTTAAAGATTAATTTATCGTTTTGAAACAATTGAACCTCTTTGGTACAGTAATTTTTACCATTTTTTAAATCTAAAACCTTATAAATTAATTTTGATGTTGGTTTTGCCGCATGTAAATATGAACAATGATTTGATATTGGCTTCCATTTCTTTTTAGTTTGCTCATTAGCACTTAATAATGATGCCAAAGTTGATTGTGCCGCTAATGTCCCTCCGAACAAACCTCTTCCACGATATGGAATAAATAACTCCGATTCATTGGTATATGTATCATTGGATATTTGTTTCAAATTGAGAAGTTTTTCCAAAGAAACAGTATTTTTCATCGAAGAAGATGATGAAAAATTTCTAAAGAACCCCGGCTTTGATATAAGGGTTGCAATCATCTCCGTGTTAGATATTACCGGGTACCATCTGGGGAATGAAAGCCTGAGTAGCTTAATAACAGAAGTAAGCCATTTTACGGACAGGATCCGGGACCAGCGCGGCTCTGGATTTTTGTCAAATTTGTCAACGAATTGTAACTTTCAGTTGTCTTTTTAAGCAAGACCAGTGATTGTATACATTCCAGCTCATCAGCATGCTTCAGAAATACCTAATACGAGTTGTTACAGAGCGTCCTACACGTTTTCTTGCCGGGAAATCTTTCTACAGTACTGCTGCTGCTGCTGCTGCTGCTACCCCTGCTCCACTTCCTGTTACAGCAAGAAAGCCAAAACCAGACCTTAGTCCAAGAGATCCATCAGAACGAGCATTCCCACAGGTTCAAACCCCAACATCATATGTCATCGCATCATTAAGAACATTTCCATCGTTAGAACCACATACCATTTTCCCAGTTCATGAACAATTATTGAATCAACCATTAAGAAGAGATCTATTATGGGCAGCAGTTGTTATGGAATTAGATAATCGTAGAGTTGGTTCCTCAAATCCACCGGGTAGATCACAACATAAATTCTCTAGAAGAAAATTACATCCACAAAAAGGTACAGGTCACGCAAGAGTTGGTGATGCTAATTCACCAATAAGACATAGAGGTGGACAGGCGTTAGCTAGAAATGCCCCAAATGATTTCACATCAAAATTAACCGCCAAGATTTATAGTAAAGCATTTAGAATTGCATTTAGTGATCTTTATAGAAAAGGGAAACTATTTATCATCGGTGAAAATAAAGAATATTACGAACAATCAGGTCTTACACCAAGTGTTATAACTGCAAGTGATACAACCAGTTTAGAAATATGCACACCAAGTTACCATGCCATGAGAGTGTTCATTAAAGAACATAACTTAAGTAGATTCAATGTTTTATTTATTGCTAATGATTATATGAATGTTAAAAATCTAAGAAAATCAATTCTACATTATCAGAACGATAAAGTTAAAATTATTAGAAAAGAAGACGTTGAAGTCAGAGACCTTTTAAAAGCTCACAGAGTGATCATTGAAAAAGAAGCATTTGAGTTCCTCGGATTGGAACATAGCGAATAGTTTAACTTATAATATTTAATTGTTAATAAATAAATAAATAATAGGAATAACCTGTATATAAGATGATTACATATATATAATTCACAAACACCGCCAGTAAATATAGGAAAATTGCGCGTGATAACCGTCATGTGATATACACGTGCAATTACAAGGGTCGAAATCAAACCTCTTTTTTTTGAAAAACCTCGGCTGTGCTCTCAGCGAATTGGAATTTTCAAAATTTGTGCGAAATTGAAGCGAGCAAAGACAGAGAAAGCTTACTCACTTGTAGATACCATATATACAGATTCAAATTACACAAAATGGGTTTAGTTGTTCAAGAATCAGGTTCATTCCAACATATTTTACGGTATGTTCTTATATCAAATTTAACACAGAAATGAAAACGGAACTTTGAAATGATAAATAAATATTCAATTTGTATAAGGTCAAAGATTTAAGTAGTGTCAAAATATTATTATATTCCTTTGATCAATAGAAAATTTCAGTTATTTATTTAAAAATATTAGTATCAATTAAACTGATGGATATCTTTATTCAATATTCTATCTAGTTTCTTCAAAAATTAAACTTCATCAAATCTTTAGTACGAAAATATATTTTTATTATCCAAAGTGGTGAATACTGAATTGGAATTACTATATGTAACTTCACAATAACATCCGGAAACCCGAACCATCTCGTATAGGTGTTCATTTTGTACAATATTTTTAAATATGTTTTTCAAATGATGTAGTCATCTACTGGTCAGAGTATCAAGATCAAAACCTTTTATTTTATATCATATTACATTTCAAAGATATTGATTAGTTTCAACTGTTCAGTTTTAAAATAGCAAGATTTTTCATTAGCAATTTACTAACATTTATTTTCTTTTTTATTATAGTTTATTAAACACCAATGTTGATGGTAGAATTAAGATCATGTATGCTTTAACCACCATTAGAGGTGTTGGTAGAAGATACGCCAACTTAGTCTGTAAGACTGCTGATGTTGATTTATCCAAAAGAGCTGGTGAATTAACTCAAGATGAATTAGAAAGAATTGTTTCTATCATGCAAGACCCAACTCAATTCAAGATCCCAGCTTGGTTTTTAAACAGACAAGCTGATGTTGTTGACGGTAAGAACTATCACGTTTTAGCTAACAACTTGGAATCTAAGTTAAGAGATGATTTAGAAAGATTAAAGAAGATGAGAGCACACAGAGGTTTAAGACATTCTTGGAGATTAAGAGTTAGAGGTCAACATACCAAGACCACTGGTAGAAGAGGTAAGATCTCTACTGCTTAAGTAATTTCAATTATTCACCCAAAGCTCTGTTTTTTTATGTATAATTGTCAATAAAATAATCTAGTAATTTACTATATTGCATCAATATGATTTTTTTCCCCCTGTAAATAGTGTAGAAAGTTGGGAAATGCAGCGAAAGTCTTAACCCGCCTTAATAAGGATGATAAGCTCTTACGAGACGGCATTGTGTTCGTCGTTAGACATACTAATAGTTGATTTTCCGCCTGTACTCTAAAAGTTTCTATAAGATACCAAAGGTTTAAATATAACAAAATTGACAAAATTAAAAGAATTAATTGTAGATAATTATCATTAAAATAAAGGTAAGGGATGTGAAAAAGTTTTATATAGTAAAATAACGAAGTAAAAAATCAAAAAAAGGAAGTTCAAGAAAAGAAGGAAAATAATAACGATAACAAACAAAAGACTATAGATATAAGAAAAGTTACAACAACAAAATATTAACAAGAAATTTAAATAAGCTATTCAACAAAATCTAATCCTAAGTTAAGATGAACAGCTTTACTTTCTGTATACATATCAATAGCATATTTACCAAGTTCTCTACCAATACCACTTGATTTAACACCACCGAATGGAACATGTAAATCAAAGTCACAATTAGAATTAATGAAAACCATACCTGAATGAAGTCTTCTTGCAACAACGTTAGCTTTAGTAATATCGTTGGTAAAAATAGATGCAGACAAACCATAAATAGTTGAATTGGCTCTTTTAACAACTTCATCAAGAGTTGAAAATTTACTTATACCAACAACTGGTCCAAAGATTTCTTCCTTCATAATAGTCATATCATCGGTACAATCGGCAAACACAAATGGCTTAGCAAAATAACCTGGACCATCAATGAATTCACCAGTTAATAATTTAGCACCTTCTTTCTTTCCTGATTCAACGTAGCTTTTAACTTTATTATATTGTAATTCGGAAACTAATGGACCAATGGTACAACCTTCTTCAAATGGGTCACTAACAATAGCATGTTCTTCAACATACTTAACAAAGGCTTTAACAAATTTATCATAGATAGATTCATGAATGAAAAATCTTGAAGTTGAAACACAAACTTCACCTTTGTTTGTAAAGATACCAATATAAGCCCATTTAATAGCTGCTTCAAAGTTGCAATCATTAAAACAGATAAATGGAGATTTTCCACCACATTCTAAAGTAACATTCTTTAAGTTTGAACTAGCTGAAGCTTCTAAAATCTTTGAACCAGTAAATGAAGAACCAGTGAACGCAACTTTATCAACATTTGGATGAGATGATAATCTTGCACCAGCGTCTCTACCCCAACCAGAAACAATATTAACGACACCGGCTGGAATACCAGCTTCCTTACATAAACCTGCAAAGTATAAAGCAGTTAACGGAGTAACTTCAGATGACTTTAAAACAATAGTATTTCCTGTAGCTAAAGCAGGAGCAACTTTCCAGGACAACATTAAAAATGGGAAATTCCATGGAGTAATTTGACCAACAACACCAACTGGACTTGGAGCAACATAAGCAATTTTATCTTTACCTAGAACTTCAGTTCCAATATATTCACCTGTAATTTTATCACACCATCCGGCATAATATTTAAAAACAGCAGCAGCTTGAGCAACATCACGAAGAATACATTCATTTTTATATGGTTTACCATTATCCATTGCTTCAATTGAAGCTAATAATTCAGTATCCCTTTTGATTAATTCATATAGTTTATATAAATAATCACCCCTATCAGAACCAGAAATATTTGCCCAATCATCTTTTTCAAAAGCAGCTCTAGCAGCATCGACAGCTATATCTATTTCTTTTGGTGTAGCAGCATAAACGGATGTTGTAACTTTACCAGTTGAAGGATTAATGGTTTCAATCTTACCTTCAGTTTTAATCCATTTATTGTTAATGAACAAACCAACAGGTTGTTGATAGGTTTTACCATTTGGAGTAGTAATAGTTTCAAATAATTCTGAAGATGACATTGCTTTTTTTTTGTCTTTGTTTTTTAAGATTTAGTAAAGCTTACAATAACAATACGAAATATCAGAGTTTTGTCAACTTCAAGGAAAACATTGCATTATTTATATTGAAACAGAGAGAAGTAGCCCCGCTTCTTGGAAGTATAACTTCCCCTCTTTTAATATTGTCAATTCTTACACAAAATAACTTGAAAGTAAGTACCGGGATGCAAAACGTCATCGGAATTTGTGAAACAAGTTCAAGGAAAAAAGCAGAGCAGGACACTCGAGCCGCACGGCACCACTGCACCCGCCGGCACCCCCGGCGGGGCACCCTATAAACGAGAATCATCCACCCCGTCTAATCAGCCCTCAATGGTTCACAATACAAGGGCGTTCTTTATGTAGTTGAAAAACTAGTAAAGGTAGCTAAGATCTTGCAAAACTATCAATTGATTGATATCGATATCCCGGAGTGTTGAAAGATCCCGGCTGTAGTTTGCGATGGACTTTAACGAGGTTGCCACACAAATCTACGCCGTACGCCCAGTCTTCTTTCGGATGCCTTCTCCGAGGCTACGCGGACAAACGATCCAGTTGAATATCTTCAATTACACTTACAGTACAGCGTTGTGATCGATAGGCGAGTTAAGCTTTACTTGCTGCTGGAAAAAAGCCTATAAAGGTTCATAGTGACTGGATGGTGATGTCATGGATTTGGGATGGTTGCTAGATCGTAATTTCAAGTTCCAAAAGAACCACAAAGTACCCTTATTAAGACTTCTTATCCTGATAAAGCGTCTACTCGCTATCGAAACTTTTATTTGATCAAGTTGTGAGTATATCTTGATACTCAAGTTTTAGCTCGTGTCTGATGTTTATATGCTAGATAAGTCAGCTCTCTTTCATTTCTTTTTCTTTTTTTTCAAAGTGATTAAACACGTTTAGTCTTATCTTACAAAAAACTCGTTCAGCTTACTTGGCCTTTTTTTTTTTATTTTTTTATTTACCCCGCTTTCATTTAAGCCTTCATTACGAGATATCTGTTCCCTGATCGCTTGTTTTTTTAATAGTGATTTTTGAATACTCATGACCCGGAGTTTGAAACCAAGCTTTATGGTGTTCCTAAGTTCATTGGAGTCAAAAAAGAAAAAAAAGAAAAAGGGTTGCACGATTTACCTAATGTTTACTACAATTAATAGAGTACAATTGTACTAGGTGTATGGCATACCAGGGCAAAAGTTATCTTGAAATACGAAAGTTGATCTGAACTAAACCCTCAAGAATATAAAGCGGGGGTGAGGTGCTGCTTAATTCTGCAACGCTGATTGGCAAGAGCCCCCCGCAGGGGTGTAAACCGTCGGGGTTGCAACTCCGGCCCGGGGCTGTATTAAATTAACTTGTTTTTTTATATATACTTACTTTGTTGGATTGTTGAATTGTTGAATTGTTGAAGATTAATAACAATTTGATCTATAAATTGAAGATTTGATTTATAATGGTATAAATAAGCTATATAGTGAATCATAAATGACGTGAATGAGTCTATCAAGTTTGTCCAATTTTTTTTTCTTTTTTTTCTTTTTTTTCTTTTTTTTTTTTGATGATATTTCACCATTTTTACCAGGAAGATTTTATTATGAGAATGAGAAGTGAAGCTGATACCAAATCTAATCTGCTTTTTTGTTTTTGATTCTGAGATTTGGATGGTACAAACCTCAAAATAACACCTCTGCACTAAAATATACGGATATCACGAAGTGTAGTTTTATTTTTGTCTTTAGTAAAGTGCAACAATATATTTCCGAGAAAGTAAAAGTTATGGTAATATAGATCTTAAAGAAGAATTAATAGTGGAATTACCAATAGCATAATAAATTACTTCTTTTCAATTATTTTTAAAAAAGACTCCTTAAGTTTTAAACTAATATCAGAATGATTTTTTTTAAAACCATTTGAGCCAAGTCCAATAAAAAAGAAAATAATTAATAATAAAGTAAAGGTTACAGTTTACAATTACAAATACTCATTACTACCAACCTTAATATACTTTTTTTTTGAGTTTTTCTTTTTTTTTTTCATTTGAAACCTTTGTATAAACCCAATAAGTGAAAAGACAAATTCAAAAAGACGAAACATTAATCTTAATCATCTTTGGTAAGAACTCCATATTCCGAAATTCTTTGATAAATGAATCAAAAACTTCATGAATATAAATCTTTCCAAACAAAACATAATGGACACTTTCGAGTATACGAGATATGTCACCAAAGCAATAAAATTTTAAAATTCCAAGGCAGCCAAAGCACTTCATAGTAATTGAATAAGCATACGAACCAATTATACTTAAAGTAATCAAAGAGACATAAATAAAAAAAAACACTCTTTTAGGAAAACCAACTTATATTTCAGGAGCATCTAGAATTGATTTTAAAGGTTTGAAAACTATAGCAATTTTAACTACATTTTTAAATCATATATTTAAACCAAAATGATATGAAAATCTGACATTAAAAGATATAGATAAATAACTCGATAAGAATTTTGAAATTTTAAAATCAATTTATTTAAGATCAATAATTAAAAATAAGCAAGCAAAGTAAAAAATAATGAATTCATAATAATAATTGTTGTACTTTATTTAACAAATCTAATTTAAATAACCGTGCTAAAGATATTATTAACGTGAATGGGAACTAAGTAAGCTAATAACTTTTTAGTACAAGTCTTGATAGAAGTTGGATTACTCATTGTCTTGAGTTTTTATTGTTTAGACGACTTCTCATTGAATTTGATCTAAATGGTGAACTCAAATGGCAACATATAAAGGGAAATCAAGCACCTTCAATTTATCTAAAATGAGTATTGAATCAATCACTTGAAAGGTTGCAGGCAAATGAATAACTTCAAAATGAAATGCAAGCACAATAAAAGGAAGATCAATACAAGTATTAATAAATATGTCACAGATACATAAATGAGAAAATAAGGTACATAAAATTTATTTAAGGATAATTAACAAGTCGAAGAATTCAACTTGACCATATAATAATCATTACAAAGAAAATAGTTTTTAAAGGGCTAAAATAGAAAGACTAACGATATATTTTTTAGGTATATATACTGTAAAGACAATACAGTATAGAAAAAAAAAAGAAAACAAGCCAGGCGTAAAAAACAAAAAGGCTATAAAAAGTGTCTAATTATTACTCAGACAATCTTTGGAAAAAAAAAATCAATTATTTATAACCATGAATAATAACAGCCTTATTAATTACGGTAATAGCCTTGATTACCACCTTGTTGTTGGTAGTTTTGTTGGTTACCTTGATTGTAAGATTGCTGGTAACCTTGGTTGTAAGACTGTTGGTTACCTTGGTTGTAAGATTGTTGTTGGCCTTGGTTGTAAGATTGTTGATTACCTTGGTTGTAAGATTGTTGTTGACCTTGACCTTGACCTTGACCACCACTTGAGGAACCACCTAAGAAACTATTCATCAAAGAGCCAATTTGGTTAGAACCACCCGAGGAGTTACCACCAGAGCCACCTAATAGCCCACCAACTAAAGAACTAAATTGACTAGAACCACCAGCAGAACCTGAACTACCACTACTAGATCCTAAAGCACCTGACAATAATGAGCCCATGTTAAAGCCACCTTGGCTATTACCAGCACCGCTTGATGATAATGAAGAGACTAAAGAACCAAATTGGCCTAATCCACTTCCACCGCCACTACTGTTACTTTTACCTCCTAATAAGGAACTCAACATTTGTAATTGAGAGCCAGTGGAACCAGAACCAGATATTTGGCCTAACAGCATTGAAGCAACACCTCTTTCATTTTGAGTACCGTTATTATCAACAGATCTTTGTAAATGATTTGAAACTTGACCAACTAAGTTGTTAATCTTTTGTTGCACTTCAGGATTATCAACTTTACCATCCTGTTCATCTAAAGCAACTGCCTTTTTATATTCTTCGACAGCATCAGCAACATCATTATTCTTTAAGTATAGGTCACCTAAAGCAATTCTAACCTTAGCGTATAAGTTTGGGTCAACATTTTGCTGTTCAGAAATCTGGACAGCTTCTTCAAGCAATTGTCTAGTTTGGTTGTAGTTGCTTTGTTGTTGTGCTTCTTTCAATAAAGATTGAACTCTGTCGGACATGGCTTAGAGGGAAGGGTGAATAAACGGTTTCTATAAAGAGGAGGTGGATGCTTAAAGTTGGGGCAATTTCAGTTGATTTCACGTTGAGCGCTGCACCGCCTAGACGGAGCTGGAAACAAAGTAAAAACGCCACCAGCTCAGACTCTATTTGGTTTAATTTAACAACCATGTCTTATACTCCAGTGTATTACCCTGCTAAGAAACAGGATGTGACAAATCTTGACCAAGATTTGAAATCATCAAGATTATCGAAATACAATAATCCAAAATTACAAAAAGATATCAAAGATTGGTTATTTAGTATATTAGGAAATGAGCAAATTAATAAAGAGGAACTATATTCAATTGATTTAATGGAAGTTTTAAAAGATGGTACAATTTTATGTAGATTAATAACGACAGTTTGGCCAAATTCTAATTTCAAATTTAAAGAAAATAGTAAAATTGCATTTGTTCAAATGGAAAATATTGAAAAGTTTTTGAATTTTATAAAAGCTCAAGGATTACAAAAGGATGAATTATTTCAAACCATTGATTTATATGAATCAAAAGATCCTTATCAAGTTTTAATAACCCTACAATCATTATCCAGATTAATAAATAAGTTCTCGAATAATAAATTTCCATTGATCGGTCCTCAATTATCAACAAAACATACAAGACCTCCTGTGCCAGCTAAACCAAAGCATTTTTCAGCCAATACTGGAGCTGCATGGAGTACGTTAGAGTATGGTTATATGAATGGTAGTAACCAAAATACTGAAGGAGTGGTGTTTGGTGGTAGAAGGGATATTATACATAAAAATAATCAAACAAGGGAGTAGAAAGTATACATGAATAGATAATTATTTATTTCTTTTATAGATAGTCTTCGATCGTGTCATTATTATCAATATAAATTATATTGCTTATAAATTTATCTAAATGATAGATATCATTAATAGCATTCCTAGTTAAATCCAATTGTTGATTCAGATAAATGAAGTTATAAGTTGATTTTATATGTTTTAAAGTATGAAATATACTTTCTTCTTTAGTTGTTCTGATAAATCTATAACTTTCAAACTCATTATCATTATCATCATGATCTTGTTCTTCTTGTTCTTCTCCTTCTTCGAGTTCATGATTGTGTAATTCATTTAATAAATCAGTTTTATTTATACTTGAATGTAATATAATTGTTAAATTTGGATATTTTAAGAATAACTTAATTAAACGTATTATATCTTCTTCATGAGAAATATTTTCTGATGTTATAACCAATGATATACTTTCATTTACTTTTACAGTCTTGACAAGATTTTTCTTTAATTTAATTATTGATTCTTTATCATTATTTGAATCATTACCACTAATTTTTGAAATTCCATCAGTGGGCCTATTGAAGTATTTATAAGCTCCATATATTAATGATCCTAAAAGAACTAAACTTGAAGTTGTTTTAACAATTGATGATTTTCTATTTCTTTGATTCATGATGATTTAGTTTAATTATCTAATTGATTTTTCTCTTTTATTATATATTCCTTAGGTTTGAAAGTTCAGTTTTTTTCCCAATAAGGAAAATTCGTTGAGAATAAATATATCTTGACCTAATTAATCGATTAATACACAAAACTGATTTCAAATCTTGTTGTTATGTATGTATGTATGTATGTATGTATGTATGTATAATATACAATTTTTAACGCGATTGATTGATTTTATCAATTTTATCTACAAAAGTCGATCGACGTAATCGACGCAATCGACGCAATCACCGCCACCGATCGACGCGTCCGACCCGTCGGATAAAATAAAGTTTCAGCCTTGCAGTCCATACGCCGATTTCTCCGTATTGAAAAAACCTTATTTAAGCTTAAATATTTCTGAATTTTACAACGCAAGCCAGGCAGAATGAATTCCATTGCATCCGAATAATTTTGAAAACACACTAAAAAGACCTTCATGGCCACTTTTGTGAGGCGTTAGAAGATTACTAGTTAAAACACTCAATGAAAGCCATGCTTAAAAACATTCTGTGTTAATCTAATTATGGAAAATCCGTGAGGATTTTCTGCTCAAGTTATCTGGCTCCTTTTGTTTTAAAGGGTTAGTGCACAAACTCCGCCAAAGTTTTTTTTTTTTTTTTTGTTAGAAGTGTGTACATATGTTACATACAACAGAACATATAAGGCACTATCTGATTCAATACAATAGGGTTCCATCTGCACGCCAAATTTTCGTTTCTTTTTTTTTTTTTTTGGTTTTTTGGTTTTGGTATGCTACCCAAGACTTGAAGATGAATACCTTATCCATTCATTGAAAAAATATTTTTTTTTTTGTTTCTTCAGTGTCTCCAATATTTAAATATATATACTACATACATAATTAGCTTAGTAATTAGAGCATCTCTGGAATTTTTTAGTCCTTGGCAATGAAGCTGAATGGCTAGTGTAAAATGCCAAGAGAGGCTATTTCATTGAGATGAAAAGCTGCATCTACCCCCTCTATTATGTAAAAATTAGTTTTATCAGATTGATCAGCCAATTATAACAAGTTAAAAGGATCCGTAGAGGGGCCTATTTCGTGTTCCACCCAATTGCATTGAAGAATTATCTAATATGCGATCAGATTTATCCCTTCTTTTTTTTTTTTTTTCTGTTTCCTTCTATTGGTTTGGGCTTATTGTTAAAATTGATCTGCTTTACTAATTAAAGTTAAATTTTTTACATATATATTTTTGGTATAAATAAATAACCATTTCCAGTTTCTTGGAATTCTTGTAATTAGAAAATGTAGTTTTTAATTTTTGGAAAATCAAACAAGAAAAAAACAAAACAAGAAAAGAAATCTTCATTAATCAAATATGAGGTTTTCAAAACTATGGACGTTTACAATATTATTATCATTGAATGAATTCATTGTGAGTGCAAGTGAATGGCATATTTATTCCGATATGGAGTATTTAACTATGGCTTGTATGGCAGGTTTAGCAGATAGTGCAACTTGGTGTGGAAAAGCAACTAAATATAAATGTGCTTGTAAATCAACTCCATATCTTGGATCATGGATTAATTGTCTATATTCGGAAACTTTTGTCAATAATACTTCTGCAGATGATGAAATAGTTAAATTATGTGCAGAAAATAATATAACTACTTTAACTGCTAAAAAAGTTAGAGCAGCTTATTGGAATGCAACTGATTATATGGTTGATATTTCAACAGATTCATCGTTTAATTCTTCAGTAGTCATCGATTATCCAATTTCTTATTCTTCTGAAGTTAAATATATAGTTGATGGTTTTGATGTTGGTTATAAACATAGATACGGTAATATAACAACTGCTCATTGGTTAGGTATAGGATGCATTTGTACTTGGTTCTTAATATTCTTTTCAATTTCTTTTGTTCACTGGGTTTGTAGATTATTTCCATCAATTAAGAATTCTATTAAATTAAACTCAATAAGAAAGAATTTTTCATTAGCACCAACTTTTTCAAAGGTTCATTTAGAAAAAACTCCAAATGGTTCAATACCATTAAGACATGAAACATTCATTATAATAATTCATACTTTGTATGTTATATTGGCAACATTTATTCTTGGTTTTACTTATGCTGAAAATGATCAAGTTTTCACTTCAAAGCAAACTGCCATGTCAAGATATTATGGTGATAGATCTGCAATTTTATTATCATATCAATTACCTTTATTATTTTTATTTGCTGGTAGAAATAATTTCTTACAATGGTTAACAGGTTGGAAATTTAGTAGTTTCATTACATTACATAAATGGTTAGCAAGAATCATTGTTGCACAAATTGTTGTTCATACAGGTGCATTTGTTTCACAATCTGATGCTCTTGGTAAGACTGCAAGTAGATTAGCTGCAGGTTGGTATAGAAATGGTATAGCAGCAACTGTTGCTGCATTGGTCATTATTCCATTGGCTTCATATTTGATTAGAAAAAATTATTATGAATTCTTTTTAATCGTTCATATATGTTTAATTGTTGTATTTGTTGCAACTGCATTTAAACATGTTTCATCACAGAATTATGAAAATTTCTTATGGTCATGTATTGCAATTTGGGTTTTTGATAGATTTATAAGAATCGTTAGAATTGCATTATTTGGTATTCAAACTGCAAAGATAAATATTTTAATTGAAGAAGGTGTAATTAAATTATCAATACCATATTCAAAACATTATTTAAAACCATTTCCTGGATCACATGGATTCGTTTATTTTTTAACACCAAATACATTTTGGCAATCACACCCATTTACTTTTGTTCCATCAATCAACCCTGATGATCATCAAATTCATTTATATTGCAAAGTTAAAAAAGGTTTAACAAAGAAATTATTAGAAAAATTTAGTGGTAATGGTTCTTCTGATATAAAAATCTTACTTGAAGGTCCATATGGTGAACATTCACCATACCATCAATATGATAAAACAATTTTATTTGCTGGTGGTAATGGTATATCAGGTCCCTTTGCTCATGCACTAGATTTAATAAATTCAAATGTTAATTCACAAGTTAAATTATATTGGCAAGTTAGAGAATATTCAACATTAAATTGGTTTGGGGAAGAATTAAAAGCTTTAAAGAATGATAAAATCCAAATAATAATTTATATTTCAAATCTAAATTCATCAAGTAATATTAGTTCTTCTTCAAATGATGATTCATCTGATTCTGATAAAAAGGAAAGCACAAAGGAATCAGTTAACGATTCTCTTGATTCCTTCGATTTTATTGAATTTAGATTGGGTAGAATGAATGTTAACAAAATTATTTCTGAAGAAATTATAGAAGCAGATGGTACTCTTGCATTTGGTGCATGTGCCCATCCTTCAATGGTTGATGATATAAGAGCTTCTGTGAAAGATCAATTGGGAAACCATAACAAAAGAATTGATTATTTTGAAGAAATGCAATCTTGGTAATACATATAACTAACTAACTTCATTTTTATTTTCTATTTTTTTATTTTATTTATATCTTTTATTTATACATTTTATTTATACTTGTTTTAGAAACCTCCTATAATTCTTCCAATTTATTTAATAAATCCCTTTATATGTCATTCGGTTATCAAATAGGTTATTTTTTTTTTTTTTTAGCTGTAGAATTTAGATAAAAGTTGTTACATTTCTTTTTTTTATTTTCTAATTACAAAAAAAGGCGCAACAAATTTATTGTTTTGAATTACAAATAAATAAAATAATCTTAAACATATATATAACTTAATCCATAGATTACTTTTTAAATTAACCCTGGAACATTTTTGAAATATGGATTGTATAATAATCATTTAATTTATAAAGTGTAAGTTAAAAATAAATATAAAATGAAACAAACAAGCAAACAAAAAAAAAAAAAACAAAAAAACAAAAAACAAAAAACAAAAAAGAACATAAACTCAAATGAAAATTGTAAAACTAAATTGTTATAAAAAAGAAACAAAAGCTGGAAAAAAAAAACACACAAAAAAAATAAAAATAAAACACAGAACAGTAAAAGCCAAAAAAAAAAAAAAAAATATTTTAAGTCCAATCTAAATCAATTAAATTACCATTGTCAGGAATCATAGATTCATCAACACCATCAATACCCATACCTTTTAAATTTTCAATCGTTACAACTTCATGAATATAATTATCATCTTTTCCCCCTTTAATTCCTTTATTACTTTCCTTTTCCTTTCCATCTGAAAAATGTTGATCTTTCAAATTACCTCTTTTCTTTTGATCCAACTCCAAAACTTCAAATAAACCTTTAAAGTTTCCTGCACCAAATCCATTATGATTATGTCTTTGAATGATTTCAAAGAAAAAAGTTGGTCTATCAAAAACTGGTCTTGTAAATAATTGTAATAGATAACCATTTGAATCAAAATCAACTAAAATACCTAATTGCATAATCATTTGAAAGTCTTCTTTAATATGAGGATGTTGTTCTAAATGTAATCTTTTTTTCAAATTATCATAATACGTTTTTGGAACTTCAATAAAATCAACACCATTTTCTTTTAAATTTGTTATAGTACTAATAATATCATCAACTAAAAGTGCAACATGTTGAACACCTGGTCCATCATTATATTTAATAAATTCTTCAATTTGTGATTCTTTTAGAGCTTTTGCGGGTTCATTAATTGGTAATTTAATAACTTCATTTGGATCAGCCATAACAATTGATTTTAATGCAGAAAATTCAGTATGAACTTGTTTATCATCAACTGACCAAAATTGATGGAAACCAAATGTATTTTTATAATAATTTGCACTTGAATTCATTTGATTCCAATCTTGATTTTGAACACAATGATCAATATTTGAATATTCAACATTCATTGTTGATTCTAATTTTGATAAATTATCATTTGAATTATAAAATTTATAATTACAACCTGGTAGAAAACCTTCATAATTTGATCTATCAATTAATGTATGAATTGTGTCACCAATTCCACCAATTTTTGCTAATCTAATTTCACCATTTGAATCTTTAATTGTATGAGGTTTCAAAATATTAATTGCACCAGATTTAATTGCATGATCATAAATTAAATCAATATTTTTCACATTAAATGCAACATCTTTAACAGAATCCCCATGTTTAATTAAATGATTAAAATATTCTTGAGTTTCTAAAGTAGAGTCATTTGAATTTAACGGTACAATTGAACTTTTAAATTGAATTAAAACATTTGAATTTTTAACAACAATTGAATTAAAATTAATCGCACCGGTTTCTAAATCCGAATGAACAAAAGGTTGAAAACCAAAAGTTCTAATAAAATATGAAGCAGCTAAAGTTGCAGAACCGACATAGAAAGTAATATGATCAAAGCCAATAAAGTTATTTAAGTTAGAATCGTTAGAAATAGGGGTAGAAGTAATTGATGGCATTTAAAGTTTTTGTTTTTTTTTTCTGGCTTTTTCTGTTTCTGTTTTAGTTTTTTTGTTTTTTTTTGTAATTTGTTTACTTAAAGTAAAAAAAATCAAAAGAGATTCCTTGAAGAAAGAAGAGTAAATATCATTAGATGGTTATACTCAAAGGGAATTCATATTGGTTTTATAAAAATAAATTGGGAATGAGATGTATAACAATCAAACAAGAGGTAACAAAGAGTAACAAAAGTAATAAAAGTAACAAAAGAATTTTCAACTTGAATAATTTTCTTTTTTTTTTTCTTTAAGTTTTTAAGTTTTTAATTTTATTTAATTTTCAAAACATTATACAATAATTATACAAAGAAAAAAAAAAAACAATAGTTGAAATCTTATTCAATTCTTTGAATTAAATGAACGCCACTATCAGTTTCAACAACATCACTAATTTCACCAACTTGTAAATTAAAAGCTACATTTTCAAAAGAAGGTTGCATTTCACCTCTACCAAAAAAGCCTAGATCACCACCTTTTGAATGAGAATTACAATCACTATTATCGTAAGCTAATTGTTCTAAAGTAACTTCACCAGTTTTAATTTGATTTTTAAAATCATTTAAAGATTTAATTGCTTCTTCTTTTGATCTTGTAATATTTTGTTCTTTCCATGAAGATGGTCTTCTTGATTGATTATGTTTAATCAATAGATGTCTTGCTCTAACTTTATTTGGTTTATGTAAATTACGATTTAAATAAATTTCTAATTTTGATTGATTTGTATCATCTGGTGGAGACCATTTTGATTCTTTTGTTAATTTATTATAAAAATATTCTTGATTATGAGTCTTTGAGATTTTAATTGTCCAATTTTCAGGTAATCCTGTTGCT
>JAJLSH010000202.1:22413-35054 GCA_030567475.1 Ambrosiozyma angophorae | reverse complement strand
AAAAAAAAAAAAAAAAAAGAATTAATTAGGTTTATAAATACTTGAGTAGCTGAGGAGTATTTTATTTGTTTCTTGTATATATACAAATGATATTTATAATACTTATAATAGTTATATTTATTACAATAGGAATGTCATATCAATCAAAAAGAAGATTTGGATTACAAAAGACTAAATTTTATTGTCAAGTTTGTGAAAGACAATGTTTTGATGAAAATGGATTTAAACAACATATTCAATCATTAACACATTTAAAAAATTTATCAAATAAATTACAAGAAACTAACAATAATTCAAAAGAATTAATTAATAAATATTCAAATGAATTTAAAAATGAATTTTTAAATTTTTTAAAGATTAATCATGGATATAAATTAATTAGTTCTAATAAGATTTATCAAGAATTTATTTTAAATAAAGATCATATTCATTTAAATTCAACAAAATGGAAATCTTTAACATCTTTTATATTAGATTTAAAGAATCAAAATATTTGTAATGTTGAAATTAATGAAGAATTAAATGATAATGATCCAGATAAATTTAAGATTTCATATATTGATAAATCAATTGATTTATCTAAAGAAAAAGAAAAAACATTTAGAAATGATGAAGAAATTAGTGATATGTTATTAAAAAAGCAAATGTCAAGGGCAAAATTAAGAATGAAGAATAATGAAGATAATAATGATATTGAAATGAAGGATAAACAAAAAGAAGATCAGGATCAGGAGAATGAGGATGAAAAGATTAAAAATCATGAAAAGATTAAGATATCATTAACTAAAAATAAAAAACCAATTATGAAATGTGGTATGAAGATTATACCAAGTAATTTAGTTACTGGAGAAGATGGATCATTTGTTGATAAAGAATTAATTAAAGAAGATACAGGAGTTAAAAAGAAATTAAAGTTAAGAAGTAGGATAGCCGTTAATAGCAAAAATAAAGGAAGTATTGTTAGTTCTGGTAATGTATTTAAAAAAAAGAAGAAATAGATTTTTCTTTGTTTCTTTCTTTCTTTGTTTTCTTTCTTGTATAATAATAATAATATAAGATAAAAAAGACGGTGCGCCACATACTCCGGAAGGAATTCCAACACCGCGCCACACTGTTTTTTTTTTTTTTTGTTTACTTTAAAAAGCGTGTCGCGTCGATTCGCGGTGTGTTGCGTCGATCACGGTCCGGTAGACGCGACGCGACGCGGTTAAGTTGAACTTTTTGTGTGTTGAATGAAACGTAAACAAAGGGAGTTTGGTCCTATTGTCATTGTATTTTAATTGCACGGTGATTAAATTAAATTAAATTAAGTTAAATTATATACACTACACTTGATCTTGATCTCTTGATCCTGCACCATTCTTCATTCTTGGATTTAATCTTGATCTATCAAGTTTTATTTGTTTCTCCATTTCTCCTTTTCTCCTTTTATCTTCCTATATTCTTAATAATTTAACGATATATACAAAAAATATTTCATAAATGTCAATCGTTTCGTCTTCTTCTTCTTCTAGCTCTCCAAATACAACAACTCGTCTTCCACCTCTTTCTTCAATTTTAAACAATCATCCGATTCCAACTCCAATAAAATTACCAAATTATTTAAATCATTCAAAATGTACAAAATCACCTTCTTTCTCTTCTACTGATATATCGGATCCATTTATATCAACAAAATTTAATTCTGATGTTTCTTTACAACTGCCACCATTACCATCATTAAATCTTAAATCAGAATTACCATCACTTGAACAGATAACAAATAAAATTACAACTTCAAATTTAATAGTAAAAGATTCTTCTATATCTCCAATTAATACCCCATTATTATCATCATCATCATCTACAACTACAACTACAACAACTTCTTCTACTTCTACTTCTTCTACTTCTACTTCATCATCTTTTTCCTCCACATCATCATCTTCTTCATCTAATAATAATAAAACTTTTGCATTTATAACACATTCACAAGAATCTTTTTTACTTAATGAACCAAATATTGATAATGCAACATTAGCAAGAAGAAAAAGAAGAAGGACTTCACCTGCTGAATTATCAATACTTCAATCTGAATTTGAATTAGGTAATACACCAAATAAATTAAGAAGATTAGAAATTTCAAAAAATTTAAATATGACTGAAAAAGCTGTTCAAATTTGGTTTCAAAATAAAAGACAAGCAATGAGAAAAAATGAAAAAAAAGATATTAATAAAGCAAGAGAGAATAGTATAAGAGGAAATATTGATTTATCAATTAATGAATTAGATGATTCATTAAATTCAAGTTGTTTAAAAAATGATAATGATGATTGTTGTAATACAACTGATACATCAAGAACTTGCTCAAGAAATTGTTCACCAATTTCTTCACCATTAAATAATTCAATTGAATTTAGTAATACTACTACTAATTCATCGACATCATCGACATCATCGACATCATTTTCATTACCAAAAACTGGTTTATTTATGACACCAATGAAATCAAATAAAATTTTAAATACTTCAACTCCAAATAATTCTGGTCCTATTACATTTAAATTTAGATCAACTGATTTTGGATTAATTTCAACAAATCAAAATATAATTAAAAGACAAAAACCAATAATGAAATTAAAGTTAAATAATGGTAATGGTAATGGTAATACCACCACCACCATTAAAAAAAATTTATTTGGAGCTTTAAATGATTCAACAAATATAAAAAAAAAGACTTTATTAGAAAATGATAATGATAATAAAGGTAATAATAATAAAAAATTATTAAATAAAAGTGAAATTTTAAATAATAATAAAGAAAATTATTAAATTTATCTAATTCTTTCCTTCTTTTTTTTTACCTTTATATATTTATGTACATTAATTAATTTATTTTTATTTGTTTATGATAAATGACTAAAAAATATGGGTTTTAGGTAATTAATTAACTACATTTTATAAGATTTCATTATTCAACCTTGAATAACGAAATCTCCGTATATATTTCAACAAAACGTACACACATATATCATCTCCAACAATAGGCAAGCCAAAAAAAAAAAAAAAAAAAAAAACCACTCACACCAATACAAACAAAATTGAACCCTTTTTTTTTTTACCCTGTCATGCAAATATTCGTTGGGTTTAATGAACAATAAACTAAACTACATTAGATCTAAAAATGCCGTTCCTACTTATTTCATACACTACTAAAAAGTCAAAAAAATAAAATAAAATTTACTGTGTTTCTAAATTATAACCAAGAAATAAATAAATACAGGCAGGATCCACATTTTCTTCTTTTACTTCACATGCTTCTGGTTTTGTTTTTTCTTTTCTTCTGGTGTGATGAATTGAAATGAATTTCAATTTGAATTGAATGACGGGTGGGGAAAAAAATAAACAATTTTTTTTTGTTTTTTTTTAAAAAGGGAAAACGGCTATTTCCCGGACACGAAGCAGGATTCCATCCGGGATCCGGGCTCCGGGATCTGGTGCTAGTCACAAATCTTGTTGGGTGGTGGTGTGTGTCTGTAGACCAACAGACGTTTTTGAGATGTTATTGTTGGTTTAGTGGGAGGGGAAGTAAAGTTGGATTTAAGGGATGTGCTATATTGAACGTTGAGGTAAGAATGAGGAAGGAACATTAATTGATTGATTGCTTGCTTGATTGAATAGATGATAGACATGTTGAAGATGGTTGTGTTTGCAATGGGTGTGTGTGTGGTGATCCTTACTCCGGACGGCGGGGACGGTCCGAGAGATGTGCCGTGTGTTTTTTTTTTTTCGGTCGTTTCTCATCGTTTTCTCTGTTTCTGTTAGTTTGTGTATGGTGGTTATATTTTAAATGACTTTCTTGGTATAAAGTCTGCAGTTTCCAGTAATGTTTTAATTGTACTTATTATATATAATAAGAGTCCTTTTTTTTTTTTCTTCTATCTATCTATCTCTCTTTATTTATTTAATTGAGATTAATTCTTATTTTTTGAAATAACTTGCTACCTACTCTAATTCCTTTTTTTTTTTGTTTTTAAAAAAGAAAAAACTTGAAAAAACAGAAAATGTCTTCTGCTGTTACAGCCTTAATTAAACAATTAACTGATGGTGCTGCTGATGGTACTGGTATAGTTAAATTAGTTCCTTTAACTACAAATCTATTAGGTTTATCTAGTTCTAAAGAAATCCCAACTACTTTAATTACTTATGTTAAAAATTTACAACAAGCACAATTCGGTTCATATCCCGATTCAAAAGATATTGCACCATCTGCAGTTTTCACTGCAATCTTTGCTTTATTATCTTTATGTCATTTATCAGTGTTTTTAATTAATCAATCTCGTGGTCATAAATTTTATTTATCTTTAGGTTTTTGGTTCTATTGTACTTTAAGATGGTTAGGATTTACTTTAAGAATTGTTTGGTCAAAAGATATTTTAAAATTACATTCTGGTATTGCTTCTGAAGTTTTACTTATTTTACCAACTGTTTTCATTGCTTCTTTTAATTTGGTTTTAGCTCAAAGATTATTCACTTGGAGACATCCAGTTGGTGGTAATCACAAATTGTTTTGGTATTTAATGTTAACATTATATTCAATTGTTGTTGCTGTTGTTACAATGACTATAGTTGCTGGTGTTGTTCCTTATCTTTACTTTTTATCTCAATCACATTATGATATGTGTCGTAATGTTGTTAAAACAACTTCAGTTTTAATTATGTTATATTCTTTATTATCAATTGCTTTAGTTATCCTATCATTTATTTTCCCTTCAACTAAAAGTGATAAATCTGCTCTAGTTTATCAACCATTTTGGATTAAATCTTTTAAACCATTTTATTTCGTTGAAAAAAATTCTTCAAAATTAGGTGAAGAAACTTTTTTATCCAGATTTAATAATGATAATCGTATTCCAAAGAGAACAGTCTTAGGTCATGTTGTTTCAACTAATTCAAATGAATCACAAATTGATGAATTAAACGATTTTGTTAATGATAATAATACTTTTTCTGTTTCTCATAATACTTCGATTTGTTTAATTGCAATTACTTCATTATTTGTCTTTGGTGGTGCTTTATGTAGATGTATTTCAATGTTTGAAGATAAAACTTTTGCAACCCAAGGAAATATCAATAAACCTGTTGTTATGTATGTAATGTGGGGTGCTTTAGAAACAATTGTGAATTGTATGTATTTAATTGGACGTGTTGATTTAAGATTTTATAGACCGGATTCATTAAAAGGTCTTTCAAAAGGAATTGGATCAAATGATAATAATTCAACTGTTTATGAAGAACCAAAAATTGAAGATGATGATCATCAAGGTTCAACTCATTCATCATCATCCATCAACTAATTAATTCAATTTTTTTTTAATTTTTTTTTTGAATAAATTTAATGTATTTTATTTATGACCTTTTATTTTTTTTATCTTTTATTTTTTATCCTTTATTTTTTTTTCTTTCTTCTTTTTGTATTTTGTTTATTGTAATTTTTAATAAATTAATTAATCTATCTTCTCTATATATAATAAAAATATATTCATTGTTTTTTTTAATGGGAGGGGGGCAAAAAAAAAAGTGGAGCGCTTCTCTAAACTGAAATTCGAGTAAATAATAATAATAATAATAATACTCAAAAGATAATCTCATTCAATCAGTTAACTTATCTTAAAACTTTTTAACTTTGATTTAATTCTTTTAACTATTTTTTTTTTATTTTTATTATATCATTGAATATCACAAATAATAATAATAATAATAAAAAAATGACTACAGTTAATACAAATTTAATAAATGAATTAAATCAAACAGAATCAAATTTATCAATAAAAATCCCAATTTTTTTACAAACATTTAATTGTTCAAAAATTCCTCCAATTAATAAAGAATTTATATTAAATTTATCAAAAATATTTGAAAATTATATTTTAAATCATTTAAATGATTCACCAGAATTATTTATTTTTGGATTTCAAGAATTATCAACAATTTTGGATGGTTATTCATCATTTAAAAATATTAAATATAATGATGATGAAATTATATGGGGTAATTCAATTCATTTAATTTTAATTAATTTATCAAAATTAATTATTAATTTAATTAATTCTAAATTTGGTATCAATGAAGAAGAAGGAGAAGGAAAATTTAAAATGATTGGATTAAATTGTATTGGAACTATTGGTATTATTATAATTTCAAAAACAAATTCAAAAATTACAAATATTCAATTATCAAATAATATTAATATTGGATATTATTTTTCTAGTTTAAAAGGTGCATGTGGATTAAGATTAAAATATAATAATATTGAATTTACTTTTATTGTAACTCATTTAAATGCAAATGAAGGTTTAAAATTTTTAAATCGTAGAAATCATGATTTAAATTCAATTTTTAAAAATTTATTATTTAATGATGGTTATGGTATAATTAAACCAAATTGTCATTGTTTTTTAATGGGTGATTTAAATTATAGAGTTACTGGAGCTTTTCAAAAAAATAATGAAGAACAACAAAGATTACTTGAAGAAATTGAAGAAATTGAAGAAAATAATAATAATAATAATAATAATGAATTAATTCATCCATTATATAAAGATGAATTAATTATTCTTCTTAAAAAAGGTATGATATTAAATGGATTTAATGAATCAACAATTAATTTTAATCCAACATATAAATTTCAAATTGGTACAGGAAATTATAATTTAAAAAGAATTCCATCTTGGTGTGATAGAATATTATATCAATCATATTCAAAAAAGTCTTTACCTGAAATTTTAGAATATAATTCAATTAAAAATTTAAAAATTTCAGATCATATACCTGTTTATTTATTTATTAAAATTCCATTATATAATCCACCAGTTGGATTAATTGATAACAATGGAGTTTTAATTAATGAATCTGAAACTAATTATAATTATAATCCAGATAAAATTGGGTTAAAATATAGAATTTTAACAAATATTGTTGATTTTATTTTTGGTTGGGTATTATTTTTAAGTGTTGATAAAATGGGTAGGTTTTTTGGTATTGGTTTAATTGTTGCATTAACAGGTTTTATCTATTATTTATGTTTTTTTTGATTTAAAATATTAGTAATAGGATACACACACACACACACACACACACAAAGGGCCAAAAAAACAAAAAAGTTTGTTTAAGAATTATATACTATAAATAAAGTTTTGTACAAAAAAACAACAACAACAACAACAACAACAACAAAAAAAAAAAGAGGGATGGCAGAAGGTGGAAAGGAGGAGAATTGATGAGTTTAAGATAATTAAATAGCAATTAAATTTTGATGAATATGAGTAATTCTAATCCCAATGAGTTTTAACAATATATCATTACTCTATTTAGAATTAGCTTTACCACCATTAGCATAACTAGTCTTACCAACATCAAATGGAATATACTTATATTTTAACATATGTTGAATTTGTCTTCTCATAGTTAAGAAAAATAAAATAACAAAATAAGCCAATAAAATTGGCCAAAAGACAGGAACATCACAAATACTTAAGAATGAACAAATTAATGCAATTATTGAGGAGACAGTTGCCTTATGCCAAAATCTGAATTCAGGTAATCTTCTAATAAATGGTTTAAATTCTTCATCATTTTCGTCCATATCTTGAACACCTTCTTCAACTGAGGAGTTTTCCATTTCTTGTTCTAAAGAAGGATCAAACTTAGGAGTTAAGAATTGTAAAAACATGTTTAAAATGTAAATGGCCCATGTATAACAAACAATATACCAACCTTCAGAAAGAACGATTCTAGCCATGAAAACGATCCATAGCACAAAGGTAAAGATCCATCTTGGAATAACGGAGGGCGTGAGCTTGTCCAAGTAGGATTGATATGTTCTAATCAGTTTCAAATAGTATGAGTTGATCTGTTCTGTGAGTTCCATCGTTGGTTTTGTTTTGTTTGTAAAATCCAAACGTTGCAACTTCAACTTCAACTTTAACTTTAACTTTAACTTCGCTCTCGTTTTTTCTTCAACTTTTTTGGTTTCATTTTCGTTGCCCTTTCCTCATTATCATTATTATCATTATTATTATTACTTTTGGCTGGCAATGATCAAGCTACAGATCTATTTGGTACCTCCCAGTGCCGTTGCACCTGCTGACCAAGTTTCTTTCCCCATCAACATCTCAAGCACTCCTTTAAATTCTATCTTCCCAAATAACGCAACCGTTACTAGACCTGGTTCAACAAATGTTTCAAATTTAAATTTAAATTTGAATTCTTCCAAAATTAAAAAGTTTTTACATATTACATCTGAACAAAATTCTTTACAACAATTATGTTTAGAAGTTCAACAAAAATTCATTAAATTATATCCAAATGAAGAACCTTTAGATATTTTAAAAATTCAAGATATTAATGAATGTGATTTAGATCCTGATTATTCAATTTCTATGGTTTTTCAAGATTTTAGTATAGTTAAAGTATTATTGAAATCAGAATTTATTAGAACCTTAGGTAAACGTCGTTTAACTAATGAATTGAATAGCGTTATGCCAAAAAAAAGAAAAAAGGTAGATAGTATAAATGACATCTCAATTTGGGAAAAATCAATTCCTACTATTCAAGCCCCACAAAAATCAATTCCTAGGGCTGATAATGATTTATCTTTACATATATACAACGATTCTGCTAATAATACTGTTGTTATTGAACCAAAAAAATCTTCAAGTCCAAGATCAGTTTCTCAAATTATTGGATCTCCAAAGAGAATTACTTCAGGTATGTTAAAACCATCTGATCAACCATTTTTATCTAAAATTGAAGATTCTTCTTCTTCTTCTGATAGTGAAATTTCTTCTTCGGAAGATGAAGCTGATAAAGGAAAAGAAAACAAAGATATTAATAATATTTATAATATTCCAAATTCTGATGATGAACATTATAGTTCCGAAGATAATTCTAAATCACAAATCTTAGATAAAAAAAGAAAAAGAGCTAGTGTTCCAACAAAATCTAATGTTGCTGAAAAGAATCAAAGAAAATCTTCACATTTTAGTAATGATACAATTGATAATTCTACAATTAATGTTAATAATACCATCGTTAATCCTATCACTAATGATAATGAATTTACGGTTCCTAAGAAAACATCAAGAGTTAAAAAGGCAACTACAACTGCTGCAAAGAAATATCCAGTTAAGAAATCTACTATAACTACAGATACTTCAAATTTGGATGATTCTTCACAAAGTGAAACTCCAAAACCAAAACCAAAACCAAAACCAACTAGAAAGTCACCAAATACTGAAACTCCAAAGGGTAAAAATAGTAGAAAAACACCATTTAAGAAAGAGCCAGCAATTACTACCTCATCTGAAGCAACGTCAACTATAAAAGAAGTTACAACATCAGCTACTACCACAACAGATGATAAGATAACTGTAGACAAAGAAGAGCAAACAACGTCAACTACTGCTACATCAGTTAAGGCAACCCCAGTTAAGAAAACACCAGCTAAAAAGGCACCAACTAAGAAAACACCAGCTAAGAAGATTCCATATGAAGCAACCGTAACTGCAACCTCTAAGGAAGTGCAAGATACAACAGTATCATCTAAAAAGACACCAGCTAAATCAACACCTGTTAAAAAGTCGACACCTAGAACTACAAAGAAAAAACAAGTTAGCAATGAACAACCAACAGAAAGCACCACTTCCCTTGCTTCAAAAGGTATTTCTTCTACAGAAGTTCCATCTGCTCCATCTACACTCAATTCTTCACTTGTTGCAGTCACTTCTACATCCAATGGTTCATTAAATTCTAATACACCAATTGTTGGTGCTGATGCAGGTGCTGGTACTGCTTCTGCTCCAATTACTTCAACACCTGTTCCTCAAACCAAGGAGAAAGAAGGGCCTATAACAATCAAAAAGAATACACAACCAAATAAACCATTGTTACATGCAAATGAACCTTCCACTGTTATACCTACAACTAATGGGCCTTCTAGTGTGGCAGCTCTATTAGCCGGCAGTGCAATATTTTCAGACTCATCAGATTCGGATTCAGATTCAGATTCTGTGTTAACTAATTCATCTAAACCAATTGCTTTATCTTCTACTCAGCCTAATAAACCTATTGCATCAACTACTGGTGGCTCAACAAAATTTGAAAAATTAGTTGAAATCCCGCAAACTTCTGATGCTACAAAACAACCTGAATTATCACAATCAAATTACGTAAAACCAACTGAAAATTCATCAACTGATACATCATCATCTTCTTCATTAAGTTCTGGATCATCATCATTAAGTTCCGAGTCGACAACTGATATATCTCCTGCTAAACATATTTCAACTCCAACTATAGTTTCCCCATCTCAAGTTAAATCTGAACCAATATCATCACCATCACAATCCAATTCTGAATCAAATAAAAAAATTAATGGTGGTTCAAAAGTGACTAAATCAACAACTAAAAAAAATAAACGAGAGTCTGATTCATCTGTTTCAGTTTTCTCAAAACTTCAAGTTATGAATATGATTGAAGGTATTGAAGTTGGATCTAATATTAAACCAAAAAGTCCAATTTCAAGAAGAGAAAGTAATGCAAGAATAAGAAGAAGTAGTAATAATAATAATAATAATACAACCACCACCACCACAACAACAACAACAAAAACAAATGGACAAAAGATTTCTCAAAATGATTCAATACTAGAAATTAATAAAAATAATACTCAACCTGTTATTAATAAAGAAATTAAATCAACCATTGACATGGAAAATATTATCCCTGGTAGAAGATTACGGAATTCTGTTTCAAGTCAAACATCAGATAATACTTCAAAGATTGAAAAAAATTCTTCTTTAATTAAGAATAAAGAAGAAGAATCTGGTGATGAATCAAGTTCTGATGATGATGATGATGAAGAGGATGAAGAAGAAGATGATATAGATGAAGAAGAATCCAAACAAATTAGAAAACCAATAGCTGTCAATGTACCATCTTCAAAACTTTCGAAAACAAATGAACTTGACAAACAACCAATTGTTGAAAAATCATCAACAAAAGATATATCCAAGCCATCATTACCAATTAATGATAATAATACAAAAAATTTGTTTAAAGATGCAAAAGCGGAATTACAAACTTCATTAAATCGTTCAATGTCATCATTACATACATTATCTGATGTTTTTAAAAATGGATTATTAAAAGTTAATAGTGAAAGTCCAAAACCTCAATCATCATCTCAATTAAAATCCAATGGATCAATAAAATCATCTCAAAAGCAGGAAGTTAGTTCAGATGAAGAATCAGATTCTAGTTCAGATGATGACTCTGATGACTCTGACTCTGACTCAGATTCAGATTCAGATTCTAGTTCAGATGATTCAGATGATGAAAATACAAATGGTTTTGTTAACAGTAAAACAGCTGATGTGATTATCAATGGTAAAAATAGAAGTAATAAGAAAAGAAAAGAATCAGGATTAAGTTCTTTATTAAAGGATGTTCAAAAGAAAGCTAAGAAATAATTAAAGAAGTAAAATAACTATTTTAATTCCTGTCTTTTTTTTTTTTTTTTTTATTATTTTTTTGTGTGTATTAGTTAGATTTAAAAAAATCCTTGTATTAATTTCGGCAACTTTAACTTCTCGCTTAAACCGGCCGGCCCAGGGCCGATCTCGGAAGCGGCTTCTGAAATTGAGTCATCTTTTTATCTGTTTTTTTGTTGATGTCATTTGAGCGTTTCCCCGACTTCGAATCCGAGAGATGATCTGGTTTCACTACAACAAAGTATGGATGAAAAGTGGGTTAAATTTGATTGATCGTAGTAGATAGATAGATAAATAGTTACCCCCAAAAAAAATTTAATAAGTAAAAAAAAAAAAAAACACAAATACACAAAGTAAAAGATATATACGCCATCGAAAGTTTTTTTTTTTTATATTATATAGAATAAAGTTAAAGATAATAAAGCAATTAAAAATTAATAGTTAGCTAGCTAACTAAACACTTGCATGAAGAACAGATTGACTTGCCTTTGTTGCTTCAGGACCTAAAGTTGGCTTTTTTAGATTTCTTTTTGATTTATAATCCTTAATTGCAGATTTAATTGCATCTTCAGCTAACATTGAACAATGTAATTTAACAGGAGGTAAAGATAATTCTTTTGCAATAGTTGTATTTTTAATATTTATTGCCTCATCAATTGACATACCTTTAACTAATTCAGTTGCATATGAAGATGATGCTATAGCTGAACCACATCCAAAAGTTTTAAATTTAACATCTTCAATGATTCCTGTTTTATCATTAACTTGAATCTGTAATCTCATAACATCACCACAAGCTGGAGCACCAACTAAACCTGTACCAACATTTGGTAAAGTCTTATCCATTGTTCCAACATTTCTTGGGTTTTGATAATGATCAATGACTTTTGGATGATATTGTCTTATTGAACGTATCGTTGTAGTTAATGGAATAATATTTCTTGAAGTATTTAGAGGAATAGTTCTAAACATAGCGGATCTTGTTAACGAGAACATGGTTGTATATTTTATATGTATGATAAGGGCAAAGCGAAAGAAAAAGAGAAAGAGAAAGAATGATAAAAAAAAAAAAAAAACGTGCAGACCAAATTCTCCTGTTTTTTTTTTTTT
>JAJLSH010000202.1:0-22363 GCA_030567475.1 Ambrosiozyma angophorae | reverse complement strand
AAAAAAAAAAAAAAAAACGTGCAGACCAAATTCTCCTGTTTTTTTTTTTTTCGCTTAATTTTTTTTTTTGGTAAAAATTACAAGTGGAGGTGGCGCAGTAAAGTGGCAATGAGGCGCAGTTTTTTTTGATTATAAAATTTCTGTCCGGAAACGATTCCGGACAAGTTTCCTTCTTTTTTTCTTATTTCTTATTTCTTATTTCTTATTGTTAATGGTGGTTAAAGGAAAAGGTTCTTACTTAAAATATAAGAAATCAACCACCATAACTCAGATTGTTTCTCCAACTCCTTTTATTTCCAAAGTAACATGTTTAAAGAAATATGATAATAGTAAAGATGCTTTAGAAATATTAATTAGGTTATCAAAACAAATCGCACCATTAATGAATAAATTTAATTTAAAAATTGGTTTATTATGTGAAATGTTACCTAAAAATTCAAATTTATTAGGATTAAATGTCAATCATGGTTCAAAAGTTTGTTTAAGATTAAGACCAAATAATAATGACTTTGAATTTTTAAATGATGATGAATTATTAGATACTTTAATTCATGAATTAACCCATAATTCAATTGGACCACATGATAATAGGTTCTATAAATTGATGGAAGAATATAAATTATCTTATTCAGAACTATTAAATTCAAACGATTATTTAAATGAACAGAATAGATTAGGTGGAAGAAATAATGGTGATTTAAATTGGAAACAAAAAAGAATTACTTCTTTAAGTAAAGTTAAATACGTTGGTGTTGTTGCTAAATTAGGTTCTAATAATAGTACGATTGATAAAGGAAAGAATCCTAAAGAATTAATGAAACAAGCTTTTTTAAAACGATTACACGATGATAAAAGTTGTGGATTAGGTAATGGTGATGTAGAGATTGATGAATTTAATGATGATGATGATATTGTAGAACTTAATAGAAAGAGAACTTTTATTGAAATACTAAGTGATGATGATGATGAAGAGGAAGAACAAGAAGAAGATAAAGAAGATATTCAAATGGTTTCATTTAAGAAACCAAAAGATATCATTGTAATTGATTAGTTTTACCTTTTTTTTATATATAAAATAACTTCATTTCGCGTTTTGTATTAAAAATGTGTTAAACAAAAATACGACAATAACAACAACAACAACAACAACAAAAACAACAATTAAAACTTCATCTAAAATGTCAAATAACGAAGTAGGATTAGAAGAATCCATAGTTTTATTACAAAGTTCAATTAATTTACTTACAGAATCAATCAATCCATTACGATCCATCACAAAACATAATGATCAATTTATAAATTATTTGAAATTTAAAAGAATTTTTAATGTTATTAAAGAATCTGATATTAATTTATCTTCGAATAATTTTAATTTAAATATTTTAAAACCAATTCAAATTTTATTAAAATTAATTTTAAAAAGTTATTTAAAAAAAAAATCAATTAATTTAAATAAACTTAATTTAATTCAATTAAAAATTGAAAATAATTTTAAAATAATTGAAGGTAATAATAATAATAATAATAATAATAATGATGATGATGATGATGATGATGAAATCGATTTTAATAAAAAATTAAATTTATTAAAAAGTAAAAAACTGAAATTAAATGCAAAATTAAAAACTTTAAAATTAAGAAAAGAAAAAAAAATATAAAATTAATTTAAATTATTTGTACAATTTTTTAAATTTTGAAGAATTTTATAAATTCTTTTTTCTAAACTTTCTAATTTAATACTCATTGATAATAAAACTGGATCGGATGTAACAACATCACAATTTTCTAATATTGTAACAACATTAGGTTTTTGTTCATTATCAATATAAGTTATTGATTCTTCTAAGAATTTTGATGAAGTTTTTAATAATGTAGATATCGAAGGATTAGTAGTTGTTGTTGTATTAAAAAAATTAATTAAATTATCTTTTATATTACTATTACCATTATTATTATTATTGTTATTATTATTATTATTATTATTATTATGTTCAGTTTTTTCAGTTTTTTCATCTTTTACCTTTAACCAATCTAATAAATCATTATATTCTTCCATTATAATTCGATTAATCGGATGATCTCTATCTTTACTTATCCTTGATCTAACATGATCAACAAATGATATATTATTATTCATTATAATATTCCATGGTCTTGTTGTAACTTTCTTCAAAAATTTTAAATCAATTGATAAATCGGAATAATTTGAAATTAAAAAATCCAATGATATATTTTCCGATAATTCTGGTTTAAATAATTTTGAATTAATCCTATTCTTTGGAAAAATATATTCATCCTTTGGTGATTTTAATGATTGTTTTGCATTTTTTATATGATCATGAATTTGTTCAATATATTTAACTAACAATAATGTATCAATTTCATCAACTTTCCCATCACCATTTCCATCCCATTCTCCACTTCTTCCACAATCTCCATTCCAATCTTTACCTATATCATCTTCATCTTCACCTTCAACTCTTAAATCTTCTTGGATTTGTTTATTACCTGACTTTTCACTAATTTCTAAAATTATATCTAATAATTGAATAGCACTCCATAAATCATCATGACAATCAACTAATTGTTTTATCTCAATACCATTCTCATCATTTAATTTATAAATTTGATTAATACCAATATTCGATTTAATTAAAATATTTAAATTTATAATTTTAAAATTCTTTCTAATTATAATACCTTTCAAAACCTCAGAATTTAATGATGATAATGGTAATTTAAATTCATCATTATTCGTTTCTGAAATCATTAAATAACATGAATTTAAATGTTCTTTAATAGTTGGTAATTGTGGTATAATTAATTGATTTATCAACCAATGAAGTTCATTAAGAGTTGACTTCTTCATTAATTCATTGATTTCATTTGGTGTAGGTGGTATAGATGATGTATATATAGTTGTATTCATTTTATATTAGAGTTAAATCAAATCAAACCTCAAAATCAGATCATAGCAGAGAACCAAAATACAGTTAGTTTTAAACCCCATCAAATTGAATCGCACCTACTATATTGATATTCTTCTATTCCTCTTTTTTTTTTTTTTTTGTGTAAAAATCAAAACTTCATCATTTTTGTTGCCCCTTTTTTTTTGTAATTTTAATTCCCCTTTTTTTTCCAAAATACAAAGATAATATAACGATATTACAATGGAAAGCAGGGCTAAGGAGCATGAGTTCAATGGTCATTCAGATGCTCCTAAAGACCTGGCGTCAGCGTTGTCGTATATGCCATTGGAATATCTTATCCCAACTCAGGATATCGTTCCACCTTCTTCACCATTTAGGATCAATTTATCTTCGACTGTCCTACCCATTGAAAATGTTAGGTGTAACGAAAATGTTATGAAGGTTGTTATGGATGAGTTTAAGAAAGGTTCAAAAGATTTAGATTATATTAAATTTAAAAGACCTGCTTTAAAACTTGAAGAAGGGATAAATAAGGATCATATTGATAAAGTTGAATTAAATGAATTTGAAAGACAAATGTTTAATGAAATAGATGATTTAACTAAGGATGATTATGTTAAACCTAATGTTAAAGTTAAACGAATCAAACTAATGAATTTGAAACTGAATGATGATGATATTGATGGATTTATTGAGAATTGTATTAATGATAATGAAATTAAATTTAAAAAACAAAAACTACAAAAACATAAACATAAACAGGATTTGGTGAAGTCATTTGATGATTCTGTAATGACGTCAAATAATGGGAACTCAGATACTCAGTTGACTAGTCAAGATAAAAATGACACTATTAAAAGTAATAACAATAATGAAGAGATTGAAGTTATAGATATGGACAATTGGGCTTTAGGTAATCTTAAACAACTTATCAACTCAATTGGACTAGATGATGAATCAACTGAGAACCATGATTTGAAATATTGGATAAAATGTTCACATAAAGTTAGTGGTGGTGATGATGATGATGATGATGATGATGATTCTATGATTATCTTAAATATTGATACTTTAACAAATTTAGAAAATTTAATTGTTAGATTATGGTGTTCAAAGGATAAATTGAATAATTTATCAATTGATTATATTATTAGAATTCAAGAATTGATTTTTCAATCTATAAAATATAGTGTTAATTTAAATTGGAGTGATCTTATTAATGATTTAAAATTAATTCAACTTGTCTCAAATTCTTGTAAATCTTCCGTCATCATGATTTATTTATTAACTTGTAACAGAAAGGAGAAAAAGATATATTTACAAGATTATTTAACTTATTTATTTGAATTCATTCAAAAATTAGGTAATGAATATTTAGAATTTATTAAAGTTAAAATTCAATTAAATGAAAATACTTTGATTTGGCTAAAATTTTTATTTCAAAATTTTATAAATTTATTAGATCAGATTTCAAATTTAATTGAAATTTTACCATTAGAAGAATCCCAAATCACAAGTTTAGAATATTTTGCAATTAATTTATTTCACTTAGATGAAGAAGAAATTCAAAAAAATACATATTCAAGTTCAAATATAATTCAAATTGATTCATTAAAATTAAATTGTTCAAATATATTATTAAATATTTTTAAAAAATATGAAAATCAACGAAATTTTTTAATTATTGAAATAATCGAAAATTTAAATAGATTATCTCATAAAAAATCTGTTTCTAGACATTTTAGAATTTCAAATGGTTTAAATGTTCAATTAATCTCTGTATTTTTAGTTAAATTAATTCAATCTTTTAATATTATGGATTTTAAATTCGATAAAACTTATTTTGATCTATTAAGCAACCCAAAAAGATCCACAAAAAATCAAGAATTAATAAATGAAATGAATCAATCATTTTATTCAAATATAAATGAAAAATTAATTGAAATGAATAAAGTTTCAAATGAAATTGCTTTATTATTAATTAAAAAATTAAATAATAATTTAGATTCAAATTTTAAGAAAATTATTGAAAATATTTTAATTGACCTTTTAGGTCTTATTAAAGAGCCTGAATATAATGGTTCTGAAACTTTATTAAATTCAATTATGAATACATTATTGTATATCTGTGATCCTGATAATAAATCAACTGTATCAAATAATGTTTCTACATTTTGTATGGAATTGGCTGGATTAATTGGTTCCAAAATATCAACACTAAAAGGTAATGGTAATGAAATTAATGATAATGATACGAAGAGTAGATTAAATATTAATAATTTAACAATAATTGAATTAAAAGAATTAAATGATTCATACTGGGATACTTTATCATATTTAAACAAAATTAAAAATAATGATGATGGATGTTTTACAAATTTTTATCTAAAATATTTTAATTATTTTAATTCAATATTAATTAAGTTCGAAAAAATTGATAATAAAGATAATTTATTACCCAATGAACTAATCAATATTAGATTTATATTATTAAATTTATTTAATGGTGATGAATCTAAATTAATTCATTTATCAAATACAATTGAATCATCATATCAAAAAGTTTTACTATCACAAGATTTATTCAATCAATATGATTCTTTACTAAAAACTGTTTTAAAATCATTAGATAGTTTGAGCGTTAAGACAAGAGCAAGAGCTATTAAACAATTATCATTATTAATTACAAGAGATCCATCTTTATTAATGATTCCATCAATTAAATCCTCAGTTTCAAAAAGATTGAATGAACCGTTTGCATCAGTTAGGGATTCTATTATTGATTTATTATCAAATTATATCAAACAAAATTCAAATGTTGTTAATGAATTTGCAAAGATTGTTACAAGTAGATGTAATGATGAAAGTATCAGTGTTCGTAAAAAATCAATTAATTTATCAAATTTAATTTATAATGAAACTAATAGTATTAAAGTTAAAGTTTTAATATCTGAAAAATTATTAAGAAGATTAAATGATGAAGAAGATACTATAAGTGAATTGTCAACTAAAATTTTATTAGATGTTTGGTTTATTTCAACTTATAACAAATACCTTCATACTAAGGCTATAAATGATTCAGTTAAACAAGATTTAAATGATACAGTTAATGTTATGATTTCAATTTATACATCAACTGATAAAAATTTGAAATATTTCGAAAAGTTTTTAAAAGAAAAAGTATTTCATAAAAATGAATTAAACGAATTGATTCAAAAAAATCTATTAAACTCAATTTCATTAATAATTGAAATTTTATTTGAATTAATAATTGATAAAAATAATAATTCAAGTATTGAAAATATAATGGGATTATTATCTATCTTTGTTAATTGTAATGGTTCATTAATTTCTCAAGATCAGTTGATTTGTTTACAACCCTATTTAACAGATGAATCATTAACTGGTAATTCATTATGTTATTATACTTTAAAAATTTTCAGATTAACTTTACCACAAATGAAAAATTTAAAAACTCAATTTGTAGAAAATTGTGAAAATTCATTAATGAAAAGACTAACAAAATTCAATGTTAAAGAATTAGATGAAGCAATGCCATGTGCGTGGTATTTATGCTCTTATAATAATAATACGATTAAATTAACAAAAGCTTGTTTGTCTACTTTAAATTTAGTCAAATCTTACATTAATAAAATTAAATTAAATTCAAATTTTAAATCAGATTCAAGAATTCAGAGATTATTATTTTTATTGGGAAGTTTTGGCAGACACTGTAATTTTGAAAATCAAAAAAAATTATTTATTTCATCAAAAATTGGTTTAAAAGAAAATGAATCAACTGTTTCATTCATCATTAAAAATATTTTGATATTTTGTAAAGAAAACATCAATGATTTGAATTTAAAAAGAATTGCAATTAAGAATTTAATTAATGTTTGTATTTCAAATCCAGTTTTATTTCTTAATGAATTGATTTTAAAAGTTATTGATGACTCATTTAAAGATTTAGATGATATGAATTTACAAGATAGTGTGATTAACGGATTAAGTGAATTTTTAGAACTTGAAGAAATTAAAAACATTGAAAGAAATGGATTAGATAATAAAAATTCAAAAACTATTGAATTAGATGTTCAGGTTTTTCATGGTAAATCCTTAACTTATATCAATGATGGAATTTGTGCGTCATTAGTTCAACGTTATTTGAATTCAGTTTTAAGAAATTGTTTAATTGATAAATATAATCATTCGATTAAATCAATTTATTTTTTAAAACAAATTGTTAAATTAGGTTTTGCAAATCCAAAATTATGTATACCGACAATTATTGCATTAGAATCTTCCCCAATTTTTTTAATTAGACAAATTGCATTTAGTATGCATGAAGAATTAAACGAAAAACATGAATCCTTAATTGAATCAAGTTATATTGAAGGATGGAAATTATCAGTTAATTATTTAAAGAAATTTTTCAATATTATTGAAATTTTAAAAAATTCAAATAAGTTTTTAACAAATTTTTTGAAAATTTTAAATATTGAATTAAAATTAAAAAAATTTAAAAAATTAATTAATTCGATTTTAAAATCGTTAGGTAATTTAAATAATGAATTCATCTTAGAAAAATCAACTACTGAATTATTACAAATTAGGGATTTTTTTTACTTTATGTGTATTAATATTAACGAATTAACATTCAAATCACAAGAAATTTTATTACAATTGATACATGGTCTTGAGAAAATTTCAATTTCAATATCAACAATTATATCAAATACCATTGAAGAAAATAAAAAAGAACAAATTCCAACAACAACAACTGATAAAATTAATTCGAATAAAACTTCAAAAAATATATTAATTAAGTTATCAATAATATCAAGTTGTTCGATTATAAGTAATAGATTAAAAATCAATTTAATGAATCAATATAATATAAGTTCCGAAAAATTATTGAAATATTATGAGCATAATTTAAGTTCAAAGGACTTAAAAGTTAATAATTTGATTAAAAACGATTTATCATTAAATTTTGATGATTTACCTTTAAATGAAGAAAAAGTAATTGCAGAGGATGACGATGTTACTGGTAGTGATTATAATGGTGATCATGATGATGATAAAGGTGATGGTGATCATGATGATGATAAAGATGATGATGATGTTAAGGCTAGTGATGATGATAGTAATAATGATGATGATAATAATTATGATAATATTAATGATAATGATGATAACAACGAGGGTAAGAAAAAGGTTTCGTATAGGTTAATTGGAGATGCTATCAAAATACTAGGTTAATTTATTTATTTGCATTTAATTAAAGTGATGTTTTTATTTTAATTATAATTTTTTTTTTTTGTCATTTCAACTTTTTTTTTGCTAATACTTTCTTTTGTTTTTTTGTTTTTTGCTTGGGCATGGCTATGATCCTTTTTATTTCTTTCTTTTCTATTATAAATTTTTAAAAGGTTGATCTGAAGTTTATTTCAATTCAAATGGCTTATTCATTAAATACTTAAATTTTCTTTTCTTTTGTAATATAATAATCAAATATTTCATAACATTTTAATAAAGATGAAAAGTTCGGGGAAATTTATAACAATAATTCTAATTATAATACAATACAAAAATAGAAACAAAAGCAAAAAAACAACAACAATAAACCATGCAAAATATGACATATATATATCAAACAAAGAAGAATTGAAATAAAAATAAAATAAAAAAAAATCATGTTTATAATTCATTATCTATCCATTCTAAATTCCAACTAAAAATGATTCTTTAAAATCAGATCTTCTTCTAATATACCCAATTAAAATATTTCTCTTTAAATATTGTAATTGCCCTTCATTAACTAATTCTTTTAACATTTCTGGTTGACAAGTAAACAAATTTGTTAACTCTTTCAAAATATTAAAACTTTGTTTTAAATCATCTGTACTAATGTCATCATCATTAACATTTGAAATAACATTATCTTCTAAACCTTCATCATCACTATTTTCAACTTCATGTTCTTCAGTTGGGTTAACAAATGTAAATGATTGGAATGTATTTATATAATGAATCATATCCTCTGTGATTATTGATGATCCAATATTTGAAACTGTAAATTTCATGAAATGATAGATTAAGTTATTTAATAAAACATAAGCTAATTTATAAATGAATTGAAATTTTAACAATATATTATTTACTAATGAATTATCTATTGTTTTGAATGAATTTTCAATGAATTCAGTTAATTTGCCGCATGTGACTGTTTTATCAAAAAAGTCTGTTGTTTTGGCGGTACGTTCAGTTATACTAAAGTCGTCAGATTGTTGGGTATTTAATATGCTGACTATTGAATTTTCAAATAGTTGTAAGGATGAATTCAGTATCAAATTTATACCAATTTCAACTTCATGTAAGAATGTATTAAATGTTGATAATAATTTTTGTTTCAAATCTGGGGTTGCATCAACCAAATAGAATGATTTAACTGTAATTGAAAATAAGTACAATTGATATGGAATTAAATCTAATTGTTTTAAATAGCCAAAATCGACTTTATCAGTATTACCACCACCAAATGCAGCTCCAAAATAAGAAGATTGCTGTTTTAGCTGTAATTGAACTTCATTGTAAATAGATTCTAAGCCAACCGATATATATGAAGGACCAATTGAATATAATAAATTTTCAAATAAATCAATAATATTATCATTTAATCTCTCTTCGGTTGATAGATCTTTGCATCTGGTTAATGCCTCAACTCCATACTTTAATATACTTTCAGTTATTTCTAAGCTCATTTCTCTTTCAAAATCATTATTTTCTAAATGGTTTGATTGAGATTGTGTTAACGTTGGTAAATCTGTATATGATCCTCCACTTAAATGACGTAGATTTGGATTTGAATGCTTTTTTTTGAATTTACCTATTGAAGATGCTTGTCCATCAATACTTTTAATAAATTTTAATTTAGGTAACTTCTTTGCACCTTTTTTACCATATGATAATAATCTTCTAGCTGTACCAGTTGGTAATGAAGTAGCCATAGGTTGACTGTTATTACCATTTATTGGAAAAGTATGTGGATCCTTATTTAGTATATTTGAGCTTGTTGAAAAGACAGACTGAGAATCATCATCATCATGATATTGGACTTGTGCGGTTGATGTTAATCCATCAGTTTGATGTTCCTCCCTATACTGAGCAATTTTTGAAGACAGCAAATGTTTTGAAATAACCTTTTCATTTTGCAATTCAAAATTATGAGTTAATGATTCCATAATTTCTGTTAAATTTGCTTTCTCGTCATTGATATACAAATCTCCAGATTTGTATGTTATGAAAATAGTCGAAGTTAATTTATCCAATTCTGAATTTAGATCAATTTCTTTTGATTTTAGATAAGTTTTAATTGATGATGTGACATGATTAGCTTCAAGAAATAATAAATGTAATGTACGTAGATAAGCTAACTTTGAGTAAGACGTTGTCATTTTTAATAAATATTCAACTCTTTGCGATATAGTACGATAGAAATCATTAAGTAAATGTTTTAAAACCTTTTGAGTATGTTCACTAAAAATATCTTGAATATCATCAAAATGGGCTTTAATTTCAGTAATTGCAGAAGTAAACAAATTTAAAGTACTTCTATCTAGTCTGAAATTTGAATTTTCCGGATTACCGATTGGAATCCAATAATCTTCAGTAATTGAATCCAATGGATTATTTTGGCCTGCTAGTTTATGATCTTGTGAAAATGATGAAATTAGCTTAACCCCACCGTTATATATAAATAAAACGTTAGTTAAATCTTTTAATTTTGCATTATCTTTGGCTTCCTCATATTTCGCAAAAGTTGCTAAAATATTTGCTTCAAATTTATCAGCTTCAGCGATAATCAAATCGTTTGTCTCTGTTGCTTTTGTTAAAGATGGGTCTAAAGCCAATTTCGAAGACATAAGTAGCAATTGATTCCAGGCTCTGGCAACAGCTTCCATTTGATTTGCACTAC
Organism: Ambrosiozyma angophorae; assembly: GCA_030567475.1. Lineage (NCBI taxonomy): Eukaryota > Fungi > Ascomycota > Pichiomycetes > Pichiales > Pichiaceae > Ambrosiozyma > Ambrosiozyma angophorae. The sequence goes on along the minus strand of JAJLSH010000202.1, from coordinate 11,455 downwards.
ATTTAGTTAAATCTATAGGAGCTTTTCCTTCTGTATAAAAAACATTATAACATCTTGTTAAGAATATCAAACTTAAGGAATTTTCTTTAACTTTATTAGTCTTTTTTAGTTTTTCACCTAAAGGATTAATTGAATTATTATGAATTCTATGAACATTTGAAGACAAGTTATCCAATCTTGCAGTTAGTTTATTCGATTTTAAACTTAACTGATTAACATTTTCATTATGTTTCAATTGAACATCATTAACTTCTTGATCTAATTTTCCTTTTTTAACTTGACATTCATCAGTTAAAGTAGTCAATTCTTTTAAGACGGCTTCAAAGTTTCTAATATAAGGTTTTGAATCAAGGTATTGAACCCCACTTGCTTCATCTTTTTTAAAAGACACGGGAGTTTTGGCTGAGATCTTATTGACAAAATCATGGACTTCTAATCCACCCAAAAAATTGTCCAGGGTTAAAAGCTGCCGGATTTCATTGTCCAACTTATAAAAGGAGGCCATTGAGAGTTTTCAAGGAGCAAGAAAAGGATGGCAAGAAGGGTAAAAAGGGGAAAAAGGGTGGTGGACAGTGAATTGAAAGACTGAACTGCGCCTGTGAGTCGATCGACTCTTTCAGCGACGCGCCCATCGACGTCTTCCAAATTGGGAACTTTCGTACGTTTTGACAGCGCACATACAACTGACTTAACAGGTGGCTTTTAGATTATAATCTCTACTTAAGCTCCTGCAATCCCTAATTCTTTACCCACAACAGCTAAATTTTTACAAGGTTCAGAATCCGATGAAGAGACCCCAGGACGTGTTCTTAACACCAGAGGTTTCTCCTCAGCAGAAGCACCTTGGGTCTACTCTTAAGATAAATGTACACTTACAGTATTCTCCCCAACAACAGCAACTTATCTCTCCTACTTCTCCAGTTACTCCACAAGTGTTTGATAATGATGCTTTTAAGCCAATTACCACATCTGCTTTGATTAAGATAACTTCCATGCTGTTACTTTATATGTTCCCGGCATGTGCAAATACTACTAACACTTGCTCTTCTCTTGAATTCTTTATCAAAGAAGTTTTAAGACGTTCAAAATGTTCATGGACTGTGTTTCAGATAAGCATCTACTACTTAACTCTCCTCTTAGATACTGAGTTTTCAGATACGAATACATGTTCCAAAAGAACGTGGTTAAGCTGTTTAATCCTTGCTGGGAAATTTCATCAAGATAAAAATTTTACAATGAAAGTTTGGAATAAAATTACAGGTTTATCAATCGATCAATTAAATAAAAACGAATTATTAATCCTGAATCAACTTAACTATAATATATTTATTAAACCTTCAAATTATAATGACTTTCAACTTAAACTCAAAAAAGGTGTGAAATTATTAAATTTACCAGTATTACCAATATCCTTTCATTCAAGATCAGATCCAGTTAATTCATCTAATTCTCCAGCTATATCTACACTCGATTTAACACCTCCATCTTCCCCAAGTCTATCATCCCCAATCTTATTCAATTCATTATCATCTCCATTTGAATTAAAAGATAAAACATTTCAAGCGACTATGAATAATTTTAAAAAGTCTGTTGAATTTAAAAATTCCAACTTTAAATTAAATTCACTGGCGCAGTTATTTTTATCTCCAAACTCAAATGGAATTCATAATGATGAAAGTACTGATTGCTACTTGATTGACTCAATTACTCATGCAACGAGTGATGAGAGATCTACCAAAAGAGTTAAGATTTAGTTATGAATTTCCCTGTTTTGTTTTTGTTTTCGTATTGGTTTGGTTATGGTCTTTTATTGTTTATTTCATTTCGTTCATTAATTCTTTAATTTGGGCTATTATCACTGATTTGGTTTTCTTAATATTTTAATTTTTTTCATTCTTCTATTTCCTTACGTTTCATTGTATCACTATATCATTTATCAAGATGGTTCTATTTTACTTTTAATATCTTTATGCTTTTATTTTTTACTTTTTTTACACTATTGCCGTTTTGCTCCTATTTCCTTCATTCATTTTATGCTAACCCGTCTCATTAAACATTATTTTCTTCATCTTGCAAACCATATATTTGCTAGCTTTATCGTTATTACCCCATATTTATTTTCACACGTTCTAAAAGTATTAATTTTTACAAAGATGATATTTCTTAAACCAAAACGTTGGTATTTCTTCTTATTCAAAAGTATTCCTGTCCTGCACTTTACCTTTTGTTTTCTCTTTTTTTTTTATTTCTTTGTGGGCTGTTGACATTATTATATAAGTTCATGATTCTTCAAGTCAACTCTTCCAAAGGTTTTGCTACAGCCTTTTTTTGTTGGCTTTGTTAATATTTGTATTCGCTTATTACTCTCTTTTATGTGTATATGCCCAATATATAAATACTAGTTCTTAATCTTTTAATGTAATTCAACCATTAGCAGTTATAATTAAAAGGTAGATATAATCTGTAATAAGAAACCACTACGCTTGCTTATAGTTTACTCTACAGTCAAGGGCTCCCGCTAACAGTCAAGGTACTTTACTAGGCAAGCTCGAAAGCCGTACACACGGCGCTTAGTACGGTGCTCAGCGGTACAAAGCCGTTTTCTGGACAGAATCCGGAAGCGGGTGTTGGAACCCGCTCCCGATTTTTTTCTTTGAATGAATTTATTGAAGTGGTTTGTTTATTAAGAGATGTTAAAAGAGAACTGGTTTTAGGCCCTAATCATCTTAAGAAAAGTAAAGCATATGACGTATTTCTAAACTACTGAAGAGCCTGGAAACTGTACTACAAAAAGACTGTTTTTAACAGGGAATATAAGAAACCAAAAGGTCTCCTTGAAATTGAAAGTTAAATAGTTGTTGATACTACAATCTCCCCACAATTTAAGGAACCAACTATCGTCAATCTAATTAACGACGTCATGTATAATATTCTTCTGTAGTTAGAACTTAACACTACAGGAGGCTATATTTGGTTACAACTATATGGCATTCGCATTCGCTTACTTTTTAAATGGCTTTATTTTTCTGCGAAAGATGAACTATACCATATATAATAGTGGAGTACACCGAAATTCCGAACATTTCAAGCCCTTCATTGGTCCTGAATTGTTGATTGCAATGCGGAGAAAAAATGTTTTCTTAAACATGGGTAGATGCAAAGTTGGTGTAACTTGGTAGTTACAACCCTCAAAAGCTATATGTTTATTCTGATAATTTACTACAAGATGCATTGCATATATAATATGTTGGTCATTCGATTTTTGATCCGCAAAAGTTTTGAGATCGATTAATTTTTAATTTTCCTATAAAGTCTTTTGAAAATCCTGTTATTGTAAAAGTTTCTGTCATAATTAAAAGTTTCCATTTTTTATTTCTCCTCTAAACTTTATCAAATATAAATTAAATAATCATGATCGAAGGAAAAGGTGATATTGAAATGATAGAAATCAATGAAGATTTCCACAAGAGACGACATGATATTTTGGAGATTGGAAAAGGTGAAGGAAGTGCATCAAATGAAGATATTGAAAGCATTGAAAAAAGTATTCCTCAAGATGATCCAACTTATAATACTATGACACATCAAGGTTTAAAATCTAGACATATTCAGATTATTGCTTTAGCGGGTGCCATTGGTACTGGTTTATTCGTTGGTTCTGGTTCTGGTTTAGCAACATGTGGTCCAGCTGGATTATTAACAGGTTACACTATATTATGTTTTTTTGTTTGGGCAATCATGAATCAATTATCTGAAATGGTTACTTTCATTCCTTTATCTGGTCAAGTCACTGTAAATGCTATAGTTGAAAGATATACTGGAAATAGATCTTTATCATTTACTGCTGGGTTTAATTTATTTTATGCTCAAGCTTTATTAGTCCCATCTGAAATATCTGCAGCAGCTTTTGTTATACAATATTGGAATGACGAAATTAACGTTGCAGTTTGGATCTCTATATTTTGGGTTTTAATTGTTATTTTAAATTTCATGACTATTGAATACTTTGGTGAAACAGAATTCTGGATAGGTTCAATTAAATTAATAACAGCTACTGGATTAATTATTTTATCTGTTGTTATTTTCTTTGGAGGAGGTCCAAATCAAGATCATGTCTTAGGTTTTCATTATTGGAAAGATCCAGGTGCTTTTGTTGAACATTTATCTCATGGAAATACTGGTAAATTTTTAGATTGTTGGACTTCAGTTATTAAAGCTGGTTTTGCTTTTATTTTGGGGCCAGAATTAATTGCTTCAGCAACAGGTGAAAGTGTTGCTGGTAGAAGAGATTTACCAAAGGCAGCAAATCGTTTTGTTTATAGATTAATGTTCTTTTATTTCTTTGGTCCATTAGCAATTTCTGTGATTTGTGCTTCAAATGATACAAGATTAATGTCAGCTATTTCAAGTGATGAATCAGGTGCGGCAGCTTCACCATTTGTTATTGGTATTCAAAATGTTGGTATCAAATATTTAAATCATATCGTCAATGGTGCAATTTTATCATCTGCTTTTTCATCCGGTAATTCTTTCTTATATTCTGGTTCCAGAACTTTACATTCAATGGCGATTAAAGGTGATATTCCAATGATATTTGCAAAATGTAATAAGAAAGGTGTCCCATATTATTCAGTTATGGTTACAGCAGCAGTGGCATTATTAGCATATTTAAATGTTTCTAATTCTTCATCTAATGTTTTCACTTGGTTATCAAATATTTCGACAGTTTCAGGATTTATTTCATGGATCTTTATTTCAATGACTTACATAAGATATAGAAAGGCAATTACTTACCATGGATTAGATGACAGAGTTACATATAGACCAAAACTACAAATATTTGGGGCTTATTCATGTCTTTTCTTCTTTTCACTTCTTTCATTGACTAATGGCTACGCTGTTTTCTTTGATTTCAACGTATCCGATTTCATCGCTGCTTATGTTACAATCCCAATTCTTCTTGCTTTATACATTGCTCATACTGTTTGGTATAGAAATTGGAGATTATTTGCACCACCGGCAGAAGTTGATTGTTTTACTGGTTTGGAAGAAGCTGAAAGACAAGAAAGAGAATATGAACCACGTATCCCTAAGAATTTCCTTGAAAGAGTATGGTTCTGGATTGCATGATGAAATTGACTTTCATCTTTATATTTTCATTTTCATTTTTATTCTTATCTTGTATTGTTATTGTTATTGCTTTTTAAGTTTTGTATTGTCACGAATTTATGATTTTCTTCTTCATTGATCAATTAACATTATTTAATGTTAATTGATTTTCCGTTTTTCTATATAATTTAACTTTATGTTTGTGTAAAAAATATTGAATTCGTTGAATCGGGTAGATAATTTATTTGGTTTAGCGTGCTAAAATGACCTAGAGGACCTAGAATAGAACCCTAATGAGTGTAAAAATTAACTCATTGGGAACTTGTATCAAATACGATAAAAACCGGTTAACTAGTTTATCTTCTTTAAAATATGGCAGATCAAGAGAAAGAGACCGAACTGAAAGTGATCTCATTTCTTCAAGTGCAAACTAATTTTATGGTACGATGTTATTTAGAATTAAATAAGATAAGTTTTTTTTTTTTATCATTATTTTTCTAAATCCGTTTGCAATCTTAACCGCTGGAGAATCATGCGAGATTCAGCTATCTAGGTTACTTTCTGATAGCACGGCTACTGCCGGTAACTTTCTTATCCAAATACTGTAAAAGCGAATCTGTATATTCTGTAGGCGAGATTGTCAACCTATGAAAACAGTGATATTGTGATTCTTGAATTGAAAAAAAAAAAGATATTTTGTACTGTTTAAGAAATAAAAAAGTTGAATTCTTGTCTTATTTTTTGTGTATTCTAAAGAGTCTTTGGTAATTGTACTTACTTTAGGGGGAACTAATCAACTAAGAATTAAATAGTATGAACAGTTGTATAATTCGGGAATTAGAGGCATCTTCTGAATATGAAAAGATATTTCTTAAGGAGCAAGAAATAATAATATTGATACTAGGGGGAACGGGTTAAAGGTACACATATAGGATGACACTCTATAGCTTTGGTTTTTCTACTCCACAAGATATTGAAAGTAAACCCCGCTAGCAAATATAAATAAGGCTTAGTCGGAAATGCTCGTTAGAAGTTACGAAAGATGAAATATAAAATAAGATATAAGTATCGAGCTTGCTGGAGGGTCAAAACAGAAAAGTATGACGAACAGTAATGCCAGGATAAACCACTTCTTGGCTCTTTGGTTAGGCTTTCTAATGACTTAGCGCTGACCTTTTGAAAAGTATTTGTGAAGATTGCTAGCGGGTACTGACATCCCTGTGGAGTTTGAGGGGTTTAAGGCCCATTCGGTATATTGTAAACGGTTGTAGATTGTTTGTTCGCCCTTCAACATATTGGATTGTGTAGCTCGTTAAGATATCCCCTAGCAAAAGTTAAATAGGTAACCACAAGCGTGGCAAACGGGTCCCGTCAAAGGCACCGCCCGCGCGTTACTACATACAACGGGCGGCAATAACTCAGCTTCATACGGTGTTAGATAAGTAACCAGTGGAATTGCAAGAACATGCGCTTGCCATTGCTAGTACACAATACAATATGTGTAGGAATATTATGAGTAAGTAAATCGATTTACAAGTACCTTCTTCACACACCAATATCAGTATCAGTATTAAACAAGTTCTATAGAAGCACTGTAGAAGTTCATCCTCAAACCTAAAGTGATACCCAAGCCCAAGACGTTAAGTTTCTCGATATTCTGAACAGAAGGGTCCGGCGTTTTCACCGCCCCATCCGAAATCGATTAAGATCCGGTATTTCAGTTGTGCTGATTTGCTAAAGAGAAAATTTGCAAGCGTGATAAGGTGGGTTATAGATAAGATCATCTTCAACCCTAAAGCAATGACAGATAATGCAAATATGTTTTTTCTTATTTCATAATTTACTTTTGTCTTATATAAGCTTCAACATCCCCCAGAGAATTTTGTTAAATATCATCGAAAATTAGTTAGAACTTCATCAAATTAAATTCAGGATGTTTTTCAATAAAGAAAGTTCATCAACAGCATCCGATACTGAAAAGAATTTATCTAAAGTCGAACAAATCGATCTTGATGTGGATGCGGGTTCAATCTCACAGAATGAAATAGTGCCTGAAAAAGAATATCCATATAATGTTAAAACCCAACAAGGTTTGAAATCTAGACATATTCAAATTATTGCTTTAGCAGGTTCCATCGGTACTGGTTTATTCGTTGGTTCTGGTTCTGGTTTAGCAACATGTGGTCCAGCTGGTTTACTAACAGGTTACTCTATCTTGTGTGTTTTTGTTTTGCTTACGATGAATCAGTTATCTGAAATGGTTACTTTTATTCCTCTGTCCGGTCAAGCCACTGTTAATGCCTTATGTGAAAGATATACTGGTAATAAATCAATGGGTTTTACAGCTGGTTTGAACTTATACTATGCTCAAGTCTTTTTAGTCCCTGCTGAAATTTCTGCTGCTGCTACTGTCATTCAATATTGGAATGATAAAATTAATGTTGGTGCCTGGATTGCCATTTTCTGGGTCTGTTTAGTCGCTTTGAACTTCTTAGCCGTCAAATTCTTTGGTGAAGTTGAATTCTGGATTGGTTCCATTAAAGTTATTACTATCGTGGGTCTTATCATCTTAGGTGTTGTTATTTTCTTTGGTGGTGGACCAAATCAAACTCATGTCTTAGGTTTCCACTATTGGAAGGATCCAGGTTCATTTGCTTTGCATTTAGATTCAAGTCATAGAGACACTGCTAGATTTTTAGATTGTTGGACTGCAATTGTTAAAGCTGGTTTCGCTTTCATTTTAGGTCCTGAGTTAATTTCCTCTGCTTCAGCTGAATCTTATGCACCAAGAGTTAACTTACCTAAAGCTGCAAGCCGTTTCATTTACAGACTTATCTTCTTTTATTTCTTTGGCCCATTAACAATTGGTATTATTTGTGCTTACAATGATGCTTCTTTAATGGATGCCATTAGTTCTGGTTCTGTGGGTGCAGCAGCTTCGCCATTTGTCATTGGTATCCAAAATGCTGGTATCAAAGTTTTAAATCATATTGTTAATGCTGTCATCTTAACTTCTGCTTTCTCCTCAGGTAATTCTTTTATTTATGCTTCTTCAAGAACTTTACATTCGATGGCTATTAGAGGTGATATTCCATTATTTTTTGCAAGATGTACTCAATCTGGTGTCCCATTCATTTCAGTTTGTTTATCAGCTACTATTTCATTATTGGGTTTCTTGAATGTCAGTAGTGATACTTCTGATGTTTTCACTTGGTTTTCTAATATTTCTACTGTTTCTGGTTTCATTTCTTGGATTTTTATTTCCCTTACTTACTTAAGATTTAGAAAAGCCTTAAAATTCCATGGCATTGATGATAGAGTTACTTATAGACCAAAATTTCAAGTGTTCGGTGCTTATGCTTGTATCATCTTCTATACAGTTCTTTCCTTAACTAATGGTTATGCTGTTTTCTTTGACTTTGATGCATCCGATTTCGTGGCTGCTTATATCACTATCCCAATTATTTTATTCTTATATGTTGCTCATGCTGTTTGGCATAAACAATGGAAATTCTTCCACGCTCCAGAAGAAATTGATGTGTTCAGTGGTTTAGAAGAATCTGAAAAGCAAGAAAGAGATTATATTGCACCTGTTCCAAAGAACTTTGCTGAAAAAGTTTGGTACTGGATTGCTTGATTTTTCTTTTACTTTTATTATTATTATTATTTTATTGGCTTTTTACCCTTTTTTTTTTACTAATTATTTGTCACTTTTCAGTTCTTATTTAAGTTTTTTTTGTTTATTTTATCCTTGGATCTATATTATTCTCCGTTAGTTTGCTTTGTCGGCATACATTTCTTTCGATAAATGTTACTTTCTTTATAGAAATTGCTAAATATCTCTATTTCAGCTGCTGTAAAGTGGACCTCCTCAAAAACGTTTAGATGACAACATTGACTGGCTTGAGAGATTACAATATTGTTGATATAAACTTTGTTCATAAAGTATAATCTACAGTAGTAATTCTTACATCAAGTTTAAACCCCTGTACAGCATTGATTTACTTTAGTAAAAAGGTAAAGTAGCTTATCCTTTTTCTATAAAAATAAGATTGGCGAAATGTTAATGGTATAATCGGAATCCTCTACCTCTTGTCAAATCGCTGTTCTTTTAATCATGCCTAGGACGCATCTTGCATGTCATCGTTCGGCCGCATTCACCTTTTAGACTTTGCAAATGCCCGATGATGAAAAAAAGTCTGTCGGCAATGATAACCGACATTATGGAACTATCTGCGAGTTCTAGTAACTTTTGGAGCGCCCCTATTTGACTTCATATTTTTTTGGCTTGTACACTATAAGGTATCTAAATAAAACCTGAAAGCTTTGAACATGAAAGCAGTGAATACATTGGATAATATTTGCCGTCTAGTTTCATCGAAAATTCTTTACAAAGATTGTAATATAGCTTTACATCAATTTATGATTGCATTTTATACAAAGGTTGCAGCACTATTTTTTTCTTTTATTTCATTAATCTTACACTGAAACTAAAGCTAAGACAACCCTAGTTTTTGACTCCTCTATCTATCATTTGGAGTCCGCTAAGTCGAATTAAGTTACAAAACTATCATGCAGTAATACTGTTTTAATCTCTAAATAAATAATATTTTATATTGAATAATGTAGGAAAATGAAAATATTAAAACCATAACATCAACATACACGATATGTTAATAGTATATAAAAGAGCGGAGGAAAGTAAAATGGTACAAAACTCAAGTAAACAAAAAAGTATAACCAGTAACAATTAAAACACAAAAACTTAAAAAGAAAAGGAATTAGAATAACAAGGAAAAGGCAAATTTTATAAGAAAGAGAAAAGGATTAATCTAATTATATGAACATAGCAACAAACAAAAACATAATACCTACCAGTCCTGATCTTGTACTCTTGGTTAAGCCTGCACTACCTTCGTAAGTACTGACTGTCACACCAGTTGACCCACTTGGAGCAACTGAAGTTTGAACTGTAGCAACTGAAGCTACAGAACCTGTAGAAGCAAAACATTCGGTACCAGTACAACCAGCCACTGATGAAGTAACGACCGTTGTACAAGAGCTACCAGAACAGGTGACTATGTTGTACGTGGAAGTAATCGGAACTGAAGTTTCAGCAACAGAAGTGGAAGATTCAGTAATTTCAGAACAGGTGGAGTCAGTACATAATGTGGAAGTGCTTGTTCCGATAGTTTGAACAGTAGCAACGGTACTACCGGTAGTTTCAATGGTGGTAGCAGTACAAGATTCTTCGGTGCATGATGTTACAATGGTAATACCTGTAGTTGGAATAGTAGTAAGAACAACAGATTTTTCAACCACTGGAATTGTAGAACTGGTAACAGCGGCGTTAGTAGTTTCAAAGGTAGTAACAACAGTGCATGACCCTTCGGTACATGAAGTGATAATAGTAGTACTAGTTCTTGGAACAGTAGAAACAACGACAGAATATTCAACAACAGATGAGGTGGATGCTTGGGTGGTAGTGGTTTGGGCAACAGGGGATGCAGTGGTATCTTCAACAGAAGTTAAAGAAGCTGACTCAGATGAGAGCGGACACCAAGTTGTATAAACAGTAGTAACACCCGAAACAGTAGTTTGAATGACGGTAACACCGGTGGTAATATAAGCAGTAGAACAAGTGCTTCCAGAGCATGTTTCAGTTACTAAAATAGTACTAGATTGTGAAAGAGTGACAACGGAAGATTCAACAATTTCAGAACTAGTGTCTGTAGTTGCAACAGCTGGAGCAGTAGAAGTAATGAAAGTGGTAGTTTCAAGGGTGGTAACAGCAGTGCATGACTCTTCGGTACAAGTAGTAACGAAGCTAGTACGAGCTGTTGGAACAGTAGAAACAATCGCAGATGACTCAACAGGGGTGGATACTTTGCTAGTAGTTGTTTTAGTGGTTGGAAATGAGAAGGTAGTTTCAGGTGAAGAACTGATAATTGCGATAGTACTTTCGGAAACATTAGAGGTTAAAACAGAAGAAGTTGTCGATAATGGACACCAAGTAGTGTAGATTGTTGTGGTACCGGCTGAAGTAGTAGTGACAACTGTAGCACCCGTAGTCACTACAGTCTCGGAACAAGCGTTATTGGAACAGGAGGTAATAGTAACAGCAGTTGTTGAAACACCTGGAATGGCGGTAACAACAGAGGAAATAATTGATCCAGATGAAGTAGATGATTTGGCTCCAGAAGATTCAGTTTCAACAGCAGTAGAACCACTAGTGATAGATGAAGATGACTCTGTTTGTGCAGTTGTAGCACCTGTGGTAACAGTAGATAAACCAGATTCAACAGTGGTAGAGCCAGTAGTGACAGTAGATGAACCAGTTTCAGCA